>LOND01000471.1:156932-185988 GCA_014220965.1 Paragonimus kellicotti
GTCCAGGTGCCCGTTTTCTGCTCCTCCCCCGAGCATGCCTCCTTCGGGAGTACCACCGTCAGGCCCTCCTAGTGTTCCACCGACAGGACCACCGATGCCTCCCACGGGTCCTGCAGTTCAGCAGAATCTAAACGTAGGCCAGCCTCAGCCGGGTCCACCTGCCGATACCCCTAGCTCCGTATCTCAGTTCAGTCCATCACATTCATTCGGTGTTCCTAGTGGGCCGCCCTTGACTACATCGTCTACAGCCGTCACCGTGACGTCAAATAGCACTTTGCCACCCATGTGCCCTCCTCCGGTGCCTCATCCTCCGGTCACTTCTATGTCTCCAGGATTTGGTTTTCACAGTTCATTACCGATGCCCGAAGGTAAGTAGAGATTCCGTATTCTGTGTTGATTGTTGACTTTCCATGAACCTGTTCGCAGATGTATGGTTTATTCCTAAATAACGTAAGCGACGACGTGAATGTTTCTCTCGGTCTGGCGGTTATTCTACCCTAAAGCAAGCAAGATAGTGTCGTAGATAAACTCGCTCGGTGATCGGTCTATATTTTACGTTGAGTCAGATTTCCTGTATCTTGTGTAGTCTAGTCGCGTGTCTCTCCAAGATTTCCTTGTTGACGACGAATAGCGGCCCGGGTTAAGGCGTTACACGGTTGGGTTCAAAGATGAATGTGTTTGGCCACGTGTAGCCGATGTATGTGACGGTTGCCCATCGGTTTGATTTGTAATCACTGTCACCTATGTATGGACATGTTGGGGGAGAAGTTTTAACAGTTTACTTTTTGATTCCAGTGATGCCATTCGCCGTTCCTCCCGGCTTCCCGACTCCACCTGGTGGTGTAAGTCGTCCAATGGTTGGGCAACCACCCATGCCACATCAACCACTTGGTCCAGCGCCGACTGCTCCTTTTCATATGATGCCGCCTCCTGTTTCTACCATGCCTATGATTCCGCCGTCTATGCCACCTTTTCGACCACCCATACCGTTTATGCCTCCAATGCCAATAAGTGCCGCGCAGCATAACTTTTCTCAAAAGACAGATGACATTTGGGTGGAAAACTTGACCGCGGAAGGCAAGTCCTACTATTATAACATGCGCACTCGTGAAACTCGTTGGGATCGGCCCGATGGAGTTGCTGTTGTTCGACAGGGAGAAGTTGAAGGGGCGCCTAAGCCGGCAAATACTGCTCCATCTAGTGTCCCCGTAACAGTTGGTGGTTCGTTGTCAAAGCCACCTGACGTTGCTGTATGGTCGGAATATCACAATCCTGAAGGCAAAGCCTACTACTATAACACAAAAACAGGTGAAACCACTTGGGAAAAGCCGAAAGTGCTGTTGGAATGGGGAGGTAATTCATTTTGTTAAATACACTTAACTTACAGAGCAACAAGAAAAAGTAACGACTGTTCAGAATACCCCAGAGCAGCCGTCAGCACCGGTAGCAACAAGTACTGTTAAATTGGAAGCACCCGTGAGTTTTTGTATTGTTTCATTTGCTTGCTTCATGTTGGTAACTCTTTCTGTTTCGAAGCTGTACGATCGGTTGTTGGTGTTTTACGTTTCTATTGAGTAGTGTTGTTCTACTTAGCGGGTAATATCTGACTGTTTTTTAAGTGTTCCGTCATGCTTAGCTCAGTTGCTGTGCTCCGTCAGCGTTCAATCGTAAATTTCTGCAGTGCGTTTCAACAGTTCTGTCTTATTGAATGTAGATTCGAAACGTGACCTCGGCGCACGTTCGCATATCTTATGCAAACGGGGATGTAACAGAATAACCCGAATTTCGGTTGGGCTCATATGACACTGATCGGGGAATCCAATCCCTATTCAAGCACCATGGATACAATCCTTAAGCTCCGTGGGATGTCGGCTACAGTATATAAACTAGGTAATGATTCGGTCGTTGCGTCTCGACGTTTTGCCAATTTTCCAAGACGTAGTTAGGGTGGGTTCTGTGATCTCGATTGCATTTAGGAAACAATGGTTTCAAAGTAATTCTTGTCGATATCATGCTCGCTCCCATGTCCTACTTTGTTTTATTCTAACCGCTGTTTGCCTTTATTTCGTTATTTCCAGGTCGTTAAAGCTAAGTCGTCTGAACCATCCGTTACCACCGCCGAACCCGCTGACTTGAAACCGTCTTTAGAAATTAAAGAGGATTTAAACAAAAAGGTTTCCGCTGAAAAAACAACTGAAGCATCCGTATCCGTCGCAGAGAAAAAGGAAGAAGTGAAAACTCCAAAAGACAATAGTCGTCCAGTTTCTAGTACCGCGGTTCCGGGCACCCCATGGTGCGTCGTATGGACAGGTGATGACCGCGCTTTCTTCTTCAATCCCAGTCAGCGTTTATCGGTATGGGAAAAACCTGAGGAACTTAAAGGCCGTGTGGATGTGGATCGTCTGCTGGAGAAACAACCGACTAAATCAAATGTCAGTGATGGTGAAAAAAATGCTGAAGAACAGACTGATCAAGAGACTGGTGAAAGTGCACCGAAAAAGCCTCGGATGTAAGAGATCTTATCGGGCGAATAAACCGTTATTTGACTTGTTTCCCTTGGCGTCGCCAACATTCATCCCCATCCGGTTTTTCGTCTCCCTCACCGTATTGATATCCAAACAACCGTTTTCCCTGAAACAGACGTTAGATGAATTATGAACTTCGACTTCGCAATTTGGTTTTGTGATTTATTCATGGTGTTCTTTTACACTTGTGCTGGTTGCAGTGATGATTGACATCGCACGTAGTTTGTGATAGGAGTTACTTTACGACAGTTTTCTGTTAACTGATGCTTCTTTATAGGGCTCCGAGCGGCAGTCTTGCTTTTTTTGGATATCACGAGTTACCGTTAGATCGATGAGTAATTACCATTTCGATTCTAGGGCCGATAATGTATCGGTGTTTCAAAATGCACCCCGCGGCAATTAGCACCGAACTTAGGTTTTCGTTCATATCTACTTTCGCAACACTGTGAAACGCCGTCAGAACAACCTTGGTGTTCCGTCGATTGGTTTCCGACTACCGGCCTATCCATGTGCCGGAGGATTTTTACTTCATCTCACGCCGGTTCTACATGGACTGGACGATGTTTATGCCAACGGTTGTGGGTTATCCGCATTTCGGCCACGAATAATTACATATTCATGTGTTGTGGGATTTTTTGAAATCTCGGTGGCGTGTATTTGCTTTGTTGGTTTCGCCTTTAAGTCCATAGTATGGACAAACTAAGGTCTTTCGTTGGATTTTCATTTCCCTGCGGTCACTTTTCTCGTTTCTCACTTTTTGCGCATTTCACTGCATTTGTATTTCGCCGTACTGCTTAAAAATAGTTGTATTTCTTTCACGTTATTGTGATCCATAAATGTCAGTTTTTATTCTCTGTTCGTTTTCTCTCGCCGATTCAGGGATGATGATGAGCGCGTCGCGGATTCGCAGAAGGACTCTGAAATCCTCAAAAACGGGGCTGCGAATGATGCAGATCTAGAGCTAGACAAAACGGCTCCATTGGATAAAATTCCTGTAGGCATGGAAGCAGCTCGGGAAGCGGAGGAACGTGCAGCGCGAGAGCGTGCAGTTCAACCGTTGGAAGTCCGCGTTCGACGCTTCCGCGAGATGTTGGTGGAAATGCAGGTGATTTCTAATTTTTGCAAGTCTGGTTGCCTATCTGAATGTTATCACGCTTACCGATCGTCCCACAGGTGTGAGTCCGGACACAATCCGGGGTTCAAGCTGAAGGGCTTGCTCAGACGGAAACAGGCCCCCCTAATCGAGTCGGGTTAGCGAACGGCCTCAACATGCCGCCGCAACTGCAGCTAGGTTAGCTGACACAGGGATGCACGCGCATGTCTGGTTAAGTCGATCGACACTATCATTCCAGTGTTTTGGTCACCACGGTTCACGATTGATAACATCTAACTGTCGTCACACTTTTAAATAAACGTCTCGGCGTTTGAACGACAATACAAGGCTGGAGGCCAACATGTACCAATTAGTGCAAACAGACAAATGTAAGACTACGGTGTTTCCTTAACGGATTGTGCTATCACGACATTTATCTCCTAACGACGGACAATAACAAATTGCATTTCGAGGACGACACAGATTTACAAATGACTAAGATTGATCGGAAACTAACAATTTTTTGTAGAGTTTACTGCGCCGTTTGTAGACTCTGACGTGACGTTTCATAGCTGTGCTGTCAAAACGGTGAGCGTCGCCTGGCGTGTCTCAGTTTCATGGCCTCGTTGTTGAGCCTTGCCGTTCCACTTTCTGTCAACGTCTTATTTGACCATGTTATCTATATATAGTTGTTGTGATGAAGACATATTGGTGCTGTTTATGGTCCATCTGTAACTACAACAAACGTCTCAGCGTCGGTAGTCGTTACTCTTGAGACGACATGCCCTCTTAGTTGCGGCCCATCAGCGTGATCTGGTTCCAGCATGTTATGTAGTTCGGCTCAGTTTGCACACATTTTTCAAGAGAACACACGTTTCTAGAAGGCGAAGCGCCTCAACCTTAATATTTTTGAACGAGCTATTCGAACTGATTTCAGTAACGCAGCAAGATACCTTCATCACAATTATATATAGATAACATGGTCAAATAAGACGTTGACAGAAAGTGGAACGGCAAGGCTCAACAACGAGGCCATGAAACTGAGACACGCCAGGCGACGCTCACCGTTTTGACAGCACAGCTATGAAACGTCACGTCAGAGTCTACAAACGGCGCAGTAAACTCTACAAAAAATTGTTAGTTTCCGATCAATCTTAGTCATTTGTAAATCTGTGTCGTCCTCGAAATGCAATTTGTTATTGTCCGTCGTTAGGAGATAAATGTCGTGATAGCACAATCCGTTAAGGAAACACCGTAGTCTTGCATTTGTTTGTTTGTATTGCCTGATCGGTGTCGTTGAAGTCGTCTACAGAACTGTATACCCCTACTACATATAGGTTTGACGGTTGTAAATTTCTGGGAAGGAGTTAGTGTTGTTTTGGTCGTATCTCACTTTTACGCCATTTTAACATTTTACAGGTCTCTGCTTTTTCGACGTGGGAGAAGGAGTTACACAAAATCGTGTTTGACCCTAGGTATTTGCTGCTCGCGAGCAAGGAACGAAAGCAAACGTTTGAAGCTTATGTGAAAGAGCGCGCGGAAGAAGAGCGACGCGAAAAGAAAAACAAGTTGAAGGAACGGAAGGAGAAATTCGTTGAGCTACTGCAAGAGGCGGGTCTTACCTCCACGTAAGCGGCACATTCATGTTTTCTGGTTGTTTTCTTAAAGCCTACCCTGAGTTTTGTTAATCGTTTCTATGACACGAATTGGGGCAGTGGCTTCGGAATGGTTTAGTTTAGTTTGCTTACTATTTTCATAGAATAAAAGTCATTATGCTTTCGAGCCACTGGGTATTTCTAGGAATTGTTGAGCGGGTTTCAGAAGGAGACTCTTCCGTGAAAATTATCAGTCCACCAGTTTTTTGTGTGATACTGAATGGAAGCTCAACTATCATGGTTTTTCAGTCGGAAGCTAGTATAATTCATTTCACAGAACTGATTAGATCTCATTGGACAACGTTGACAGGACCGAGTGGTCTGGTAATCACCATGCGGGGTGCAGCTGGAACCAGTCGTCGCACCTTAAATTTCCTGAACGACTTTCCGGCCCATCCGAGCTACTAGCAATAGAAGAAAAGACGCAACTAGAACGGCTAGGTTAATGTTGACTAACACGAAAAAATGAGCGGAAGCCGGCTTTTTGCAATATGAAAGCCGAGAGCCTTACCTCTTGTAAGCTGCAGTTTGTTTGCACCCGTCTTTTTTTGTAAAAAAAAGTCCCCAAATGCGGCGACCGGCTGTTCATGCGTTGCTACCTGTTGTTGCATAATACCGAATTTATTTGTCCACTGTTGAGACATGTGTATTTTTGTTTGTTTCAGGTCTTCATTTAATGAGTTCTCTGCCAAGTACGCAAAGGATGAGCGCTTCAAAGGCATCGAAAAATCACGTGAGCGTGAAGCTATGTTTCAAGATATGCTTGCTGAGGTTCGGAAGCGAGAAAAGGACGAAAAACATCGAGAAAAAGAAAAGGTAAGTCTGGATGAGTTTACCGGCGAGAACCACTCTATCGGACGATCACTCAGGCATTAGCTCGCACTGAATAAGTACGAACAAGAGCAATAGCCCATTTAAGTACTCGTGCATCTTTTTTCATTGCACTGGCTTACCGCTTTGGTTGCCAGTCTGTAAGCTTAAAATGAGGTAAAGAATCACGTTTCATACGTTTTTTCAGTGGTCATTACCTTTCGGTGGTCGCGATTCAACTTCTATGAGCACTTGTTTCGAAACTTTTTAACTGTGAGTAGCTTAGTGCTCGTAAGCGGGTTCACGTTAAGTAAATCGCCCTGCAGTTAACTTAATCACATTCATGTTTAAATAGCTTTTTATAGTTGATAAACGTCAACCAATTCTTTTTGGCATCACACAGTGTGCTGGATAGACGTTGGTTCGTTCTGCAAATTTGAATAAGGAGTGGGTTTGCTCTGCACGTACTGGTTCCGACGCTGGTTAACTTGGGGAACTATCGCTAGACTTGTTTCAGTTAAACCCATTTACTCACTGCACACGTCACCGCAAGATATGAATGACCGCAGTCGCATATTTTTCATGCTTTATCGAATCTTTGGTGAGTGGTGTGTTTTTATCTATGAACGTGTACAGTTATCTCATACGAGTCAGCGGGAAAGAAAAACAATGTCGCAATAGTGGTCTTATTCACTTTACAACAGAGCCGGAAGGGCTGTAAAGGTCAAGTTATTGATGTGTTGGAGCTCGTAATATACATGTAATACTGTCGGTTTGTATGTACGCAAATTACACAACATTCACTACAATGTGAAAGTGTCAAGTCGTGCTACCCGTTTGTTGTACATTATTGAAAGTTGTAAGCGTTTCCGTTTTTTCGTGAGCGTCTTTGGTTGTTGCTAGTTTGTTTTTTCTGTTACATCCAGCAATGAGTGTAAACCCTTTTATCAGGTCATCCGATTATCACACGCGCTGGGTGCTTTTTATTATGTAAGTGCTCTTTCCTACTTAGTCCGTTAAATATGTGCGATTGTTTACGATCACGCAACTGTCGAGGCACATTTCCATCTTAGTGCATCAATTCTACGAAATAAACATTGTGACTGAACACTTTGGACTTTTGGATGGAACTAAAACACAGGCCACTGCTGCTAATAACATGTACTTTACTGAGTATCTGCCCAGCGGTTACTGAGACGTTCTTTGGTCTCACTTTGTATATACTTAATTGCACTTGATAACGTTTTGGAGGTTTATGAAATCCTGTCGCTACCGATTTATTATTTTAATGTCTAATCATTAACTCCAATAAAAGAATCAAATACAGGCGAATATGTGCAGTTGTTACGTTACTCGGATCGTTTTATTAGCTACACAAGGACGTTTCCTTGTTCCTCGTAACGATTGATTATTTCTGCGCTTGTATTGCGCTCTCCTAAATGCAGTGTGACATGTATAAACATTTGGTGGTGACGGAGGTTTTGCTAATCCATTCGTATATTCGTATGCTGGGTCCACCGTTAGTCACCTCTCTTCAGTGAAGTAGTTGAAAATGAACTGCCTCAGAGGTGTACCGTCATTTCAAATTCTACAGAACCGAACCATCGGATTCGTTTGTATTGTGAAGCATTATCCTTGAACTCTCTTTTGTATGCCCATTTTTTACAAGTAGCGCAAATGCTCCGCTTAAATATGTAAGCTTTAGATATTTATTTACCTTGTCGAAGACCTGTCCCACCCACGACAAACCACCAGGTTCGATCTTAGTGGTAACATTCTTTAATGTTTTCACTCAGAAATAATTTCCTTTACTTTACAGGCGTCTTGTCATCCCCCAATGGATTATAAGGTTATTATGATGTATCCCACTGCCGCTCAACCCCAGTGACCGACAGCTCGTGTTGATAAACGCAACTCAAAACATTCGATCGACTTATCAAACAACGTGCACGTTTTGATTTTTTTTTTATCCGATGTTGGTTTACGTTCGAATGACATGTTGAATGTTTTGAAGTTAGGTCGAAGGACTCTGTTCATCATCCTTGATAGTTGTCCCTACTAACTCGTCGGCGTATACGCTGTTTAAGTGTGAAATTAGAACTTGGTATCCGGCTGCAGGGACTTGTTAGTTCCAGTTCAGCTATATTTGTACCGGAAGGTTGAATCCATGGTGCGATACGCTTTTCCCTGAAGATGCAGTTTGCTTGTATATGGTGCAAGTAAAATAGCCATCGTATAGTCATCTTGTATTCACCTAGCGACTGTTCCTCTCGTGACTTTCAGATGTATGTAGGTTGTATATAAGCCCCAGAAGATGTGTATCAATTATATGGTCGCAACCTCGAACCCCAGTTATCTCGAACGCATCTGTCTAGGTTTGGACAGCCTGACAGCATCCAGACCGCATGTGACCCGGTATGTCGCCTTAGCAGAACCTCCTTATTGTGTTAGCGCTGAAAACTACGCTAGCTTTTCATGGATCTCGTTGTACTGTTTTATTTTGTAATCAACATGTCTTCACAAATTTCAAATTGATTTTGAGCTCACTCACGGTTCGAACATCCAACATTTATGGACTGATGGTTAACTATTGTAGACCCTCACTGTTAAGCTAAATTGCTCCTCGGTGTTTTCCGAGACTCATCCCAGGACGAGTATCCTCGTCATTCTCAGCATCGCTGAATCTCATAATCCCACCCGCATTTTTACCTTTTCTGAAATCAGGTTTTTCGAGTGATCGTACAATTCACTGCAGGTGCACGTTTTTGTTTAGCAGTCTAATTCTATGAAACCGCGGAATTTTTGTATTTTCTTGTCTACTGTGTAATTCAGCTGTCGTATTTTCTTATATCTAACGCACTGATCTGTGCTTATTAGGTTCTTAAACATCTGACTTTCGGTATTCGTCAGGAGACGGAGAGCTCTGTCATTGGCTACCAGCCCTCAGATTCAGTGCAGCGCGTTGCCCTTCCAGCTCGCACCAGGTTTGTTGAGCCTCAGTTTAGTGGCATCCGAAAAAGTACCCTTTTCTTTTGAACTCGGCCTGTCCGTAGCTGCGCATGCATGCGATATTGTAAGTATCGGTGTGATAGCCGGTTTTCGGGTAGTCCTTGAACTGGTCTTATTTCCCTACATAAACTCCATACAGTTTACCATTTCCAACCTATGCTCATCTCCAACAGTACGTCAATTGTGCAGTTTTTGTGTCCGTGCATCAACGAAGCATTTTGAACCACTCAATGAGCTTGATCTGCGCTGCAAAACTAAAGCTGGATCGAATGGATTTCGTTAAAATTGCCTTGGTGGATGGTCGCCAAGACTCACGTGCTATCGGCTAATCAGCGAATAACAGTAAGCTTAATCCAACTAGTATGAAACCAACGCCTACATTGCCATATGGGACTTAGTTTGTAGCCCGACAGAGTAACTGATTTCCTTCATGCGAACCAGGTATTAGTAGGAATTGTTTATCTCTCACAGCTCTTAAGTAGACAAGCTGATAACATGTTGTAGAACACTTTATTTCGTTGTTATATACAGTCCTTTTGTTGCGATGCCCTTTCTGATCATTCCTGGTGTACATTGAGTATGTCTAGGTAACACCACTTGTCTTCTGGTCTGCATAGTTATCGCAGTAGGAAACGAAGTGCTGATAGTGTTTTTGTCCCTGAATCCTATGCCAGAACACTGAAGACTATATTAAACTGTAAACTGTTTCCCGTCATGTTGATTGTTACCTAGGTTGCCTGTCCGCTCAAGTCGTGATTGAGCCTTCTGGTTTCAGTAGATTTCGTGCGGTAATTTATTCTGCTTTGGCGAGTTGCGTCTACCTAGCTGCTATCACTTTACGGTTAACTTATTTACAAAACCGTAAGTGTACTCTGGAGTTTGTGTTAATGAATACTGTAGTGAGGATGTAGGGTCCCTTGGCTGAAAGTAAAAGACGGCTGGCAGTTTGTTTCTGAATGCCAAGTGGTCGAGTGGCGACCGAAAAAATTTGACTTGCCACCTGTCTGCCGTTCACAATCGTCGGTTGTTGGTCGGTGTCGTGCTTTGTTCTAGTTATGTTCTAGTTTATTTAAACGTTTTTTCTTGACTTTTTCAAGAAAAAACGGACTTCCTCAACCTCCTGAAGGAGCAGAAGTATTTATCACGCCATTCACATTGGGGTGATATCAAACGAAGAATTGATACCGACCCTCGCTACAAAGCTGTCGATTCGTCTTCTCGTCGAGAGGATTGGTTTAGAGACTTCGTCAGAAAGCTGGAAGAGGTGGGTACTACACTTTGCTCTATTAAATGTATCAGTTAACTCACGTTACATGACTTAGCTAAGCAATTGTCGGTGTTCACGTCACCAAGTGTGAATGGCTTCCCCTTTCTCTGACGTTTCCATCCCAATATGGGATCGGTCAAAAGTCCAATTAACTGACTGGTGTGTTTATTGATAGTCCTTATCGAAACAGCAATGTAACCCACAAGTAGGCGAGCGTAATCTCACTCGCATCTGTAGTTGAGTTTACCTGCAGGTATGGATACCTAATTTGCTTAATGGGTTTAGTCGGGAGCTATGAATTAAACCCTCTTCCTTTTCTATCTCAACTGAAAGCCTCAGGTTTGTAGGTTAGTTATACATCGGTGTCGTCTTGTCATTGTTGCTGGTGTCTTCTATTTATTCAGAGCTTCGTCACTAACTGTCATTCCATTTCAGACACCGCCAACTCGTGAGGATAGTGGTTCTCGAAAGGAGCGCGAAAAGAAAGAGCGACAAGAGGCTTCTCTCAGAGAACGAGAGCGGGAAGTCAAAGAGGCTCTGTCAACGTCGCTAAAAGAACGAGACAAAGAACGGGAACAGCAGCTCCATTCAGAACAAGAACAAAATTTTCGAACGCTACTCACTGAGCTTGTGCGTGATCCAAATATTACGTGGAAAGAAACCAAAAAAATATTGCGCAAAGATGCCCGATGGGAGTTGATTAGTGATGTGTTACAGCGCTCCGAGCGGGACGACATTTTCAAAGAACATTTATCGACTCTGTCAAAGAAATCTCGGGATGTAAAGCTAGTTGCAGATAATGATGTGGTGAGTATGACAATGTTGGTTCACCTATGGGTTACTGTCCGTTTTAAAATACTGTTGACTCGTTAAGTGTAGCGCGCAGTGTGATAGTGATGAATGCGCTACGTTGGATAGTCGTACTCGTGCATATGAAGTCTGTTGACGTGCATATTCAATTTAAACCTCATGATTGAACCTTGAAACGTACTAAAAGATGTCTTCACGGACTTAAATCTAAGTAAGTGAAGCATTCGTATTTGAAAGGTAGAGCTTATTGCTATCAAACGTTTCGAGTGCATATTCTAGATAGGCACATGTGTGCAATCGTTATGTTGGACCAATTCTTCAGTGCCTTTTTAGGTCCTTAGCTAACTGGGTAGCAAATGCAGTGTCAGTGTCTGGTGATCATGCGGATGTTTAGAATGCCCATGCTAAAGTTCGAGTAATCTCAAATTCTGATCTTATGATGTGCACGTTCTGAAACAAATGCTTAACGATACTTACAAGTAAATGAACTGTTTGTGCAACTGACTAGCGTATGTTGACCAGCATTCGGTTAGCCTGTCATTTTAGCATCCCTGTGCCGTATGTGACGATAGATGGCCTTTACGACACGCCTTCACGGGATGCACTCTAGGTGCAATCAGAGCTAAATCTTTTCACTACTTCCCAACTTTGCATCTGCCTCCTAACTCGGACGTAAGCTTACCAGCTGGAGGTTTAGATATTCAGGTAGGCAGTCTGGATGCTGAGGCGCATGGTTGAGGTGACAAGCATTCTTAGGATACCCGGCGAGCAGACAGTGGTGAGCGTCTGTGATTGATTTTTACTGAAAGCAGTCTGTTTTTGGCTCTCTGAACATCAGTGCGCCATCTAACGACCTCCAACTTCGAATCGGTTGAGGACACATTCCTTAAATAACCGCCAGCTGACAATGGCGCTGTTTTCCAAAACTTAGTCACTTTGTATCACCTGTCTAGATCTTGAGTGTGTGCCAAGTTCTGCGTTTCGACGGAAGACCATTTCGCCGCCAACTCTAGTTCGGCTCACTTAAATTAGCTGTTACTTGTGTTCGACGGCCGTCAAAGCACGCTTCTTATTCGTCTGAGACTCTACCCACCGGGCGACATCCAGGAACCTTAGGCACAGCTCTTATACACATCTAGATGCTGTATTATTTTGTATGATGCCATCATCTCAACAGCTAACAGCTGAGATTTTGTGCCAGCCTCCGCCGCATTATTCCATTCGACCTGGACTATAATTCAACTCTCGTGACTACCGAAACTTGGGAAACGGAAACTAACCAAGTGCGGTTCGCGAAGCTTGGTGGGCACAAAGCGCTGTCGAGATGGTACCAGCCGTTGATATGGTAAACACCAATTCTCCTCATGCAAACAGGTAACGAAAAATGTGAATGACTGGTTTGGTCTACCCTTTCCTCGTTTTCAAGAGGGAGTTTGTGTGAGTCGTTGAGAGTTGAGCTGCGTTTCTTCCACTTGGAAGCCGTTTGTAGCCATTGTGTATTTGGTACACAACCTACCGCGTAAGCAGCATATCAAACTAGATTCGGCCATGGCCTTTACCATCCTCACCGCCTTCCATACAGAATACCGACGGTTCTCTTTTTTGCATGTCAGTGTATTTAATGCGCTTGACAGAGGCTTTACGGGATGGTATCAGTGGAGGGTGTACCTGAAAATAATGCTCTTATCCTACATGCCAGACTTTAGGTCGACTTTGACTGATTCTCAGCATCTCAACCCCCCACCCCCCCTCATTCAACTTCAATGTAGGTGAGATCCCAAAGTACCGTTTTACAGGTCTTCAGTCTGAAATACCCCATTGCACTATATTTGGAGACAAATTATGCAGATGGTTTTGTCCTAATTTATAATAGCATGCGGGAAACTTGGACAGATCAGAGGTTTTGTTTCGTCAATTTGATATTACTTTCTCACCTTCTGATTGTAAGATGTTTTTGCAAGTCTGGAGGATTCAACGCCTACTCCCATCCTTGATTATGAGAGTTTATAATTAGTCTGTGAGTCTCCGTAGGTAGGGGTCTACATTAACGTTGGAATGTTAAATAAGGCGAAAAACTATTACTCGAATCCAAAGACTCTGTCAGCTTCTTCCGGTGGTGTTGAATTTTGCATCATTTAAGGGTGGGGTGAGACCGAGAGACACCTTTAGTTGATGACACTGTCCCAAAAATCAGTGACGTTCTTGTTATAAAACCTCGCATCCCGATCGTTTTTGTTCTGTACGACCCATAACTTCCTCTCATTTTCTCGTGATCACTTTTATGACCATTCTTGTTAAACACGTTAAGTAGATTTAAGCTTCCCGACAGTATGCTGGACATTTGATTTGTGCTAATGCTTATCACCTCGTGTAAGGTCTAAGTACACCTGCTTAGTTGATTGTGTACTTTGGAGTGTTATTTAATTGTGGTCCATCCAGACGGTGTTATAAAGTCAAAGTGGTCTTGATGCTGAAACTATTGCACCGTAATAGCCGTTTCCACTCATTTCTAAGGGTAGCACAAGATTGTCGCTTCAACTAACGACGTTTTTCCATCTGAGAAACTGATGGACTATCTCGTGACACTTATTTCCATCCTCCAAGGTGCGCTGAAACATCACGCGATAACCACGATTACTGATCTCATCTCCACTACTTCTGGTTTACTCAAGCCTAATAATGCGTTGAGTGCCGAAAATGCATCGAACAAGAGTAATACGGCAGACTTCCTGCTCGTTCATGCCGGCGTCTGTCAGGTTTTTAGTTTGTGGGAGACTGAAACATGGTCACTTTTCCTCGAAAGATTAACTTCGACTCATTTGCTCGAAGCGCCCTCCCTGGGAAAGTGAAGTATGTTAACTTGTCTAAATACTTCATATCCCTCCCAAGCGTAGGACGCATTTTGGAGCAGCCATCTCCAGCGTTCTCAGTGTCAACTAACAATTTAGCCACACCGTGTTGGTTTTATCTCGTTAACTATGCACTCAGTTGAAGTAATCGGCCTCTTCGTTGTTGACATTATTCTGGAAGAGAGCCAAGGATTCCAGGGGTCTCGGACTGGAGCTTCTGACCGATATTGAGTACATGGCGGCATAGCTCTAGTTAATTGTTTTACTGTCAAAATGCAGTCTGTGTTTAATCATTTTGATGCTCGGTCGTTCGAATGAGATTTATTTCACATCTTCAAAGCGTGACGTTACAGTATTTCTTCGCCTCTTATCCTGTTCGTCGTTACAGACAATGTGGTGTCCGTTTGTTACAGTTGTTCGGCAATTCCTACCATATCCAGAAGCTGCATTCCTAGCTTGTCGTCGAATTTCGTTTTCACGACTATCATTTATTGCATTTTCTTTTCCAGAGAGATAGGCGTCATTCACTTGCAGACGCAGACGATCGTGTGGATGAAATGGACAAAAAGGTCAAGAGTTCATCTAAGGATAGCTCGAGGAGATGAAACCAGTGTTTCTTTTGAAAACTGCATTTGCCAGTCCTATCGCTTTTTGGACTAGCGTTTTCTTCGTTTTACTAAAGTTTTGAGTGACGAACGGTTTCGTTTGACACTCCTAGCTGATGCCTGTATTATTTGCTCGTATGCGATCTACTTCTTGTACACGTCTGGAGGTTTTTTCTCAATTGTGTTATTCCTCGTTGTGAGCACCAGCAATTCAATACATTGTCATGTACTTCCGTGTTCTTACACTTGTTAACTTTTCAATTGGGATTACATTAGTGCAATCCACTTGCTTTTCGATTTTAGTCCCGAGAATTGTGTAACTGGCTTGTTTGTTTGTCTTATCAGTTTTAGCAGTCTGTAAAATGCATACCCTCGGGTGATTGCCGTCTAGATTTCGTGAGTCACGTCAGCCCGTATGTCATGTTATTTGACGTTTCTGGAAATCACCTGTTTCTGCTCTGGTATTACCAACTGTCTGGTCGTGCCGTGCGTCATCAGGTTGTTTATGTTACTGAAATTGTGAAACCTAAAATGTGTTTGAATGTGCTTCTCATATGCAAGTTTTCTGTTTGTTTTGTGGAATCAATTTTCTATGCTTCGAAGGTCCTATGGTTATAATGTTTGATATGGCAACATCTTTCGTAGTTATATCTGTATGCTGACTATATATTTGGATGCTTCTGGCTGAGGTCCGAGGAATAATGACCACTTTTCGTTGTTGACACTGGTTAAACGGTCGGTGTTCGTGTTGCGATTCTCTGCACCTGATCGTTTTTGTTCAGTGACCCACGGTTTCCTCTCGTTTGGATATGCATATGTAGCCTTATGATGGGCGCAGCTGTATTGACGCCATTATGCCCGTTAGATCCCCGGTGCGCAAACAAATGTTGACACGTTTAAGTTAAAATGAAGTTTTTCACCTCCACGTTGGGTTTCGTGCATATTTTTGTGTAAGGCTTATTGTTTGTATTGTGCAGAGAAGTACACCCAGAAGTGGGTTGAGTTTAGGCGATGATTGTCTATCCGAGGCAGAAGCTAAGGGATGTGGGGTTATTGCGTTTGCACGGGCGGGTGCTTCGAGAGCAGATTCTTGAAACCGGCGGACATCCCTGTGTGGTCTGTTGCAGTACGCCTCCGTAGTTTACTGTATGTCGTCCGGTTATGAAGGTGTTTATCGTTAGCCGACCCATATTTCTCATTGATAGACCAATCCATTTGCATACCACATCAGAAACCGAGATGTTGAATTTCTACTCGGTCACCGTTATCGTGGGGAATGACCGCCTTGGTTGATTTGAGGTTCTAGGTTAGTGCACCGAGTCATGACGTCTCAGAGCCTGGTGAATGGGCTATGCATATACTAGGTACGAGTGTTCGAAGCCGTTGGTTCATTTTTATTTTCTTGCAAGAGTACGTGTTCGTTTCAAACCCGATATTGTCACAATCGTGGTCTTAACATTCTGACTGGTCTTGAAGAATAGTAGGTGATTTTTGACGGTCACGATGATGTTCTTCGCTTCTAAGTGTAAGCTGGGTATTGCGGGACTAATAGAATTAGGTTTGGACGGGTATAACAACTGACCACAACACCATGACGAGGACCTGACCCGTCCTACTCTATTTCGGACTCGATGCTGTCTTTCGCATGGTGTTGCACGCTATTCAAGTTTGCAAGACTTCCTATGGTGCCTTTGAGAGCTGTTTGTGCTAGGGCAATTGACTCAGTGGACCGTACGACAACAGATTCCGTTGTCTGAACAGGTTTTGCTGTGCTATGTCCTGACGTTGGTTGCCTCTGAAGCAAGGATAAGAGAAATGTCTTGACGGTAATGGTCTTCGGGTGTCCCTGGTTAGTTTTCGAGAGCTTCCAGAAGTATCATAAGCAAAATTAGGGAGTATGGTAAGTTGGAGATGGCGGTTATTGTATGCTGGCTGGAATGTCGTTAGTTATTCCTAGCTGCCTTGTCAGAGTGCTCCTTCAACTGGTGATTTGAATGATCATGAAAACCTAATTTAGCCGCTCGCGTTCGCTGACTGTCTCGGGGAATGGTCAGGTTTACGAGGTTTTATTGCTGTGTCGGATGATCATGCGTTTTCGTTCAACCATTTGTGGTCCCTATTAAATGTACCTTGGTCACTCGTTCGTGATGGCCGTGAGCCCTACATGTTGGTAGGTACTGTTCCTCAAGCGACCACTGACGATAGTAGTGGTGTGGAATATCCCAGAAAAATAGATTAAGTAAATAATGCCCGGTAAATTAGAGCTAAACAAAAGAAAGATATGATTGCAAGTACGCAGTTGACTGCGGCACGTTTCAATCCCCGGTCATCATAACATTGAAGTCTGACTGGAAGGTATTGTGGCTCGGAACGACGCTTACTTGGAAGGTTACTTGGAAGGTTTCAACAAATAAAAACTCCAGGCGGGAAAACTGGAAATGGTATGGATGCAGGTATACCATTGACTGCGACACACTGCCATCTCGGATAGCGTTTCTAACCAGCGACTTTGAGTGATCACGAAGACCCCAGCCAGGCGGTTGGCACCTGTCCACTTTGCACAATGAAACAGTCGCGGCCTTTAAATTTATTGACGACCATGTAGTTCTACTCAACTGTTGGTGGTCTCAGTATACTGTTCCCGGTGCGGTAAACGTTCAGCTAGCATGTGCAGCGTGATTAGTTCACCAATTGAACTCGTATCTCGAGCGTTCCGGAATACGCGCCGACGAACGACCGTATTGCTCACACGATCAGTCCACTTAATGTGAGCTAATTTGGCGGAGACAACGATAATCAAAAACAGCAAGGCTGTTGATTTCGTTGAAAGCAGGCCGCGTTTCTCAAGCAAGACAAGGAAACGCATCTGGAATATCCGTGACGAAACGGAACAACAAGAGGGAGGTCGGGCAACTTTGATGATCACCACTAGAGGTGATGGTCGCACGACAAAATTGTCCGTAAACCCTCACCCTGGTTGCAGAGTGAGCATACAGTGATCTCAACAGATTCACGTATTTCTCTGGTACTCCCTTGCGAAGAAGACAGTTCCAGAGAACGTTACGAGCAACTGAATCGAAGCAGCTTTCAGGTCCAGAAAGACCATGACCGTAGTCTGCTTGTAAGAGTCTCGATACTCCAGATACATCGTAGGGCAAAAAATGTGATCAACGCATCCAGAGTCAGGAATCCTTCCTGTTCCTCACGTATCTGACTTTCTCGGGGCTTAGTGAGCCGACGTAACAGACTGATGTCTCTGGTTGTAACATGGAATCCGGGCCCCCGTTTTGAAGATGAAAATTATTGTGGATAGGCCCAAATCACTGGCTACATCTTCAGTTTCGCAAATCGTTCAAAGGCGTTTTGTCAGTTCTGATATAAACTCCCCATCATGCTTGAAAAGAGGAGAGAGAACATCTAGTCCTGGAGCCTTGTTAGGATTCAATAAGTTAAGCTCTAGGTACACATCTGCTCCTTGCGGAGAACCCTCTGGAACCCTAACTGATCATTCGGGTATCGTCGTCTACATGGTCTAATGCAACCATCTCTGATGGTTTTTCGAAACAGCGATTTGAGTGTTTGCGGAAGCCCCAGCTGGTCATGGACACGTTACTAACCAAAAAGGAATACCGAGAGTCCTCATACTTGTTGACGATGCCATTGCTTGATCGCCCGCGGTTTAACCCAACAGCTCGGCGCAGAAAACGGATTCCAACCACTGGAGACTACGACCTGGATAGTAGACTAATGGGTCGCTTGCCCCGAGCATTCCGAAATACACTGCTCACGCGATCATCCCACTTTATTTTGTCTGGTTGGCGGACGTAGCATCGGTTAAACACAGTACGTCACAGACAAACCGTGTTTCCGGACCACGGGACGCGTCCAATTCCAACGGTGGCTGAAGCAATTATCCATACTACAGATGGTGGAGACAGCTCGTCTTTGCTACCCACGTCTGTATCTTGCCCGCAATATTACAAAGTGACGGGATAATGCTACCCTAGGGTTTGCAACTGTCCACAGTCTCTTGCAATAAAGAGGCTGTAATTGGAAATGCCCAAATCTTAAAGCAACACCTTGCACTGTGGGGGTGCAAAGCGCACCCCATACAAACTAGCGTGACCAGTCGCAATTTTTTCTCGAGCATGGTCTTACACCGATCCGATGACTATGAATCGGCAAAAATGGCATTCTGCTATTCCCATATAGAAGGGCTTTCTCCATCTCTTACGATTGTTTGGCCAAATGACGCTCACGGTGTTTTCGCTGGCTTTAAATCAGCTTATCCAGATTCTGGACGGTCGTCCTCCTGTTCAGAACCTGGAGTGATCGAGCGGCGTTTCCTAGTGAGGTCTGTCAACGTTACTGAGATCCAGTTCTATCGCAACCACGCCTCCTTCAGAGAGCACCTCTTCATCGCAAGTCGTCATGGATGTTGAGGTTTGTTGCTGGCATTCGTTGGTTCTCCCGTCTTGCTTGAACTGAGGAATTTGTTTATCAGGGCCTTTCCAAAAGCGTTCTTCACACACTTCATCTTGAATTTATGGGTGTATTACCACCGAACCAAAGATAGAGCAAGACGGATAGGCTCAAATGGATGATCCGAGTTCAAGTGGTTGCTCCAAAATGCACGACATTGTTTAACGATCATGCCACCTGCGGCTGGTTGATGTATGACCGATTTGTCTGTTATTAAGGTGCACGGATCCGTCTCCATTTGACACATTTCTTTCTGTGTTGAAACCCGGTACTATTGGTGCGTTTGAGACACTCGTGATTAGGGCCTATCAACAATATTTCCCGTTTTAAACGGGGAAGTTCGAAGTCTGCAACAATCATGAGAATGTGCTTGGCACGTATTACATGCAAGTTACTGGTTATATTACATCGGCTCATCGTACCTGCAGAAAGTCAAACGCAGTTGAGTGTAGATTAATCACATTTTTGCCCTGCGACGGATCTTGGAGAATTAACCTTCTGACAGACAGATGGTCGTGGTCGTTCTAGGCCTTGCTAAGATGAGAAAATCCTAACCATGGACTTCAAATCCGAAGTCAGCTTTGGGATACAATACTCCAAAAGTTCGTCCACATACTGACTGGACGTCTACCAACCAATCAGATTGCTTGGAGCACTTCTAGATGGTACTGGATTTCCATTTTCTTAGTCATCTTTAATCCATAGATACAGGACAGTTGTATAGTAATCTTGCGCGAAGCGAATGAGTTCGATTTTTTGCTCAGTACGCGTTCAACTAATCAGTCTACGCAGTCTGTAACGGTTAGGTCACGTACTTCAAATGACGTCCGAGTCTTTGTTATATGGGGCATATACTGAGACCATAAATAGTGGAATAAAGACCGCGTGGTGGTCGCGGAATATGTACGGCCGACTACTCCAATGAGTAAAGTTGTCTGACGTCCTCTGTCTGGTTTAGGTCCTCGTAATCACTCAAATCGTCGGTTAGAAATGCTATTCGAGAAGGTAGCGTTCCGCAATCAACGGTATGCTTGCATTCACATTTCTAGTTCGGTTCAACGTAACTTCGTCGATTTTCACGCTGTTTTAGTAAACGTTCTAGTTTATTCTGCGTCCCCATTGTGAGCGGCAGCCTGACCGTTATAAACGAATGCATGAAATCTCTGCGTTTTACTTAGGTTCCCAACGTTTCACCAGATAAAAATTAACAGAGTTGGACATCAGAAATCCCCCGTCACAACGAGACTGGACCTTGACGTGGTGTGACGGCTTGCGCATCTCGATGACCTATTGGGCTAAACTGGACGGTGTGATCACCACACCGATAGAGTCACTCATACCAGGCAGGCCAATGGGTAGAGGTCTGACAAACCAGTCTCCTGGTCCTCCAGGTTGGGGTTGGAAGAAGGTTGGCATCTTTTTCCGGAAAAAGTACCAGTTCTGGTACATTGCCACCCAACCGCTGCCTTGCGGTACAGGCTTTTGAGCCAAAGGCTTTGGTTGAGAACCCTAATCGTTCTCCTGTCTAGGTCTGGGCGTCCCTGACTCAGCGCACCTACACACCACACACAACCATGAATATTCACAACACATAATCCATACTGCATCGGCCGTCTCGCAGTATAAACCGGGTCGCCCTATCTGCTGCATACAGCAGGGTGGATAGGCGAAAACATGCTACTGCTGACCCCCCCACTGTCCTATCAAATTTAGCTCTCAGGCCCCCCCGACCTCCATTTCTGATAATTACTCTACAGGTCCCACAACAGATGTAGCTAACTGTAGTAACACTGAGCCGGTAAGTTCCGTCAGATCATGCGTTGGTACGTTGTCGTTTTGTTCTTACTTTTGCTGGGCAACGACCCCCGACAGCAACGGTTAGCTGTTGAGAAACTGGCTTTACCATCGGTAAGGCATAATTACCAAACCAGCTTAGAAAGCTGCCTTAGTGGTACTCACTCCGAAGACCCTAGTAGCTGCTGGACTCAAATCTCACAGGCCATTCAGAAAGCAGGTAGTGTAGCTTGCGGCACAGGGGTACATGGGGTAAACAAACATTGGATTTCAGAGAAATCCCTGGAGTTGTTGGAAGCCAGACGGAAGGTTCCTCCTGGTAGTTCACATAACAAGTCTAGAAGAGATATCCGTAGGAAACTGAAACGTAGTCTAAAGGCTGATCGTGAGGCTTGGTTAGTGGAAAAAGTTAAGGAAATGGAAACCGCATTTGCCTCAGGGAACATCGGTAAACTGTTTAAGCTGATCCGTGCCACCGGTCCCAGGCGACCGTCGGTCAGTGAAGCTATCAGCGAGGTAGATGGTACACTAATCTGTAATAAGTCCAGAAGGTTAGAGCGTTGGGCGGAACACTTTGAGGGTCAATTTAGTTGGCCTGCTGCTTCTATTGCGTTGCCGCCACAAACTTGTGATGTAGCACCCTGGTCGGTAGATTTGGAACCACCCACTGAGACTGAGGTTCGCAATTGCCTTTCGGCTCTCAATCGTAATAGGCTGCTGGCCCAGATGATCTCGTGCCGGCACTTTTCAAAGAAGGTGGAGAGGCGTTAGTAGAGGCATTGACTCAGTTGTTTCAACTTGTCTGGACGACGGAGACCATCCCTCCGTGCTGGGGTCACTCGATAATAGTTCCCATATTTAAGAAAGGAGCCCGGGCTCTTGCGAAAACCATAGAGGGATTAGTTTGACCCCAGTCATTTCAAGGGTTCTGGCATCAATTATACTTCGTCGACTCACTGCAGTTCGGGAAGTAAACATTAGGGAAGAACAGGCTGGGTTTCGCCCTGGGCGGGGTTGTATAGATCACATTTTACCCTTCGTCAAATTCTGGAGCAGCGTCATGTGTACCGCCGGCCAACAATCGCCGTATTCCTCGACTATAAAGGTGCGTTTGATTCGGTGGACCGATCTACACTTTTAGAGTCGCTTAAACGTAGGGTACCGACCAAGTATGTGAACATACTGTCGGCGCTTTATTCCCATACCTCAGCTCAGGTTAGGGTTTACGGTGAACTGTCTGACAGTTTCAGCACCAGGAGCGGCGTACGTCAAGGCTGTCCCCTTTCGCCATTTTTGTTCAATTTCGTCATAGACGAAATAATGGAGGACTGTCTGCGGCACTCAAATGATGCCGGCGTGGACCTCCTACCTGGTGAAAGACTGACTGATCTTGATTATGCTGACGATAAGGTATTGTTTGACAACTTTCAAGCGGCACAAACAACACTGGACGCTATTTCGCGTTCTGCTAAGTACTTCGGAATGCGCTTTGCAGCCTCAAAATGCAAAGTGCTTCTGCAAGATTGTTGTGATCACGTAGATTTAATGTTAGATAATGAAGTCATGGAGATTGTTGACCGGTTTGTATACCTGGGAAGCTGCATCAGCGGTGGCGTCGGAGGTGTAGGGAATGAAATAGAAGCGCGTATTTCCAAGGCTAGGGCGGTGTTCGCTAATCTAAGACACCTATGGCGACAGAGAGGTATTTCCCTAAAGCTTAAGGGTCGTGTATATCAAACAACAGTGAGGGCTGTATTACTTTACGGCAGCGAAACCTGGCCACTCAGGGTAGAGGACGTGAACCGTCTCCAGGTATTTGACCACCGATGTCTGCGTTCAATCGCTCGTATCGGGTGGCACCAGCGAGTAAGCAACGAGGAGGTTAGGAAGCGGGTGTTTGGCACTGATTGTCAAACGAGTTCTCTTGTTCAGTCGCTACATTTGCACAGACTTGGTTGGGTCATGTACTAAGGATGCCAGCTAGTCGTTTGCCACACCGAGCACTGTTTGCGGACGCTGCGGCTGACTGGCGCAAGGTGCGAGGTGGACAGATGATGACCTGGCGTAGACAAATGAAATCGTTCACGAAGGGGTTGGCTACTGTAGGTCGGGTTCGTCTCCCGGGCTGGGGCCCTCGCGACTCAGAGTCGGTGGCTTGAGACGTTAGGTGAGATGGCGGCTAATCGAGCTCAGTGGCGTGAATGTGTCGTTGTTTGGCCGAGTTGTCTGTGAAGTGAGTGCACTTAATGATGCGGGGCAGTGAAAGCCGTAAGGAAGCTGTCTTGCTGATGACCTTACTTTCACTTACAGCTCGGTTGTTTGTTTGCAAGGTGTAGGCGCCTTGATGTTGAATGTTTGAATATAGACGTAGCTATTTTTAGTAGTTAGGTCCACTTCCCCTCCCCTCCTCTGTTTTTTCTTTCTTCCTATATAAGTTTTTTTTTCTTTTCTTTGTTCTTCGTGGTTGTGTGGCAGTCAAGCATCAGTGTGAACCACCGATGTATTGCTGTCTATGATGATGATGATGATGATGATTGAATGAACTCGATGTCCAAATCGCCGTCTGCTTGGGAGGTGTCAGTGTTTAACATACGTTTGATGGATGACCAGAGCGTCGAAGTACGCGTTGTTTTTTTGTTGTTGTAGATTTTGAACGCCTACACCGTCAGGCTATTTACTCAATAGTTTTCTGATTTGGGTCGACTAACCTTAACCGATGTACTGAGTATGAGAATGCAAAGACAACTTTTCACTGGAATTCAATTGAACTAGCAGTACTGTGCTTTTGGAGTCAGTGCTTTGCTCATCAGCTTCACCACGGGGTTCAGCTTCGGTATCGCTAAAGACCCCGACGAAGAGTCACGAGTCATCAGTTATCTAGAGGTGAACTAATGTGACTAACTGTGGCAGATTGGTAGATTCTTTTCGCGAAGACGTCACACTACGCCGGAAACTTGCTGCAGGGCAGCTTTCTGATAAATTTGTCTCAGTGTGTTCGGCTTGACTGCGCCATTGCCTTAGTACACTCTAATCCAAATGGTTTGCCCGTAAATGTTCATAATTTCTATGTTTGTCTGATCACGGGTTGACCAAGGCTGGTTTCCGCGTGAATTTTTGCGCGTCGTGTCCACCCATTGAGCTAACCTGGATGGTAAGGTAATCATACTGATAAAGTTACTCACGCCATACATGTCATCAGATAAACGTCTGACGAACTGCAGTCTTGTGTTCTTTCATGCTGGGATTAAAACAGAGTTTGCTTATTTCGGTTCACTACCTTGTGGTACAGACTTTTGACTGTGGCCCAAGTATATGTCGTTTCACGTACAGTCACAGTTCACCACAATACGAAGATAGTCATACGCATTTGATGACGCGCAGTATAAGCCTTTTGCCCTCTCTGAGTGGACATCCAAAACTTTCTTACTGCTCATATTCCCCCGCTGTTCTTTCTTGACTTTCTCCAACCTCCACGGTTACCGTTTTTGGTAATTCTTCAAATCCCGGATCAATTTGTGGTGCTGTCGTAATAAGTCTTACCTCTGTAAGCCTTGTTTGTGGTGCTGTCGTAATAGGTCTTACCTCTGTAAGCCTTGTTTATGATTTCTTTCCTCTTCTGCTCACGTTCAATGCGAACTATTATAATCACCTTCAGTGTGCACTCCAAAGCAGCGGGTCGCCCTTCCTCAGGTTCAAGATCAGTGAAGTGTCGCCGTCTACTACAAATCGCGAAGACAGTACGTTTTATGTATGGAACTGATGGTTTCCTCACTGTTTAGTCGAAATCTGTGCACTTCAGATAGCCTCTTGAATGTCGTTTTTGGTCAGGCTGGATAGTGTAGCGGTCAGCGTGAATACCGCGACAGCATTGGTGAGCTGGATTTCTTTTTGCAGTGGCCTCTGTGCTGTCCGGCGGACCATTTCTAGTTACCAGCTCTTCGACATTTTTCGTTTATTCCGTTTCTGATTGCGGTGATAACTCTGTCCTTAGTTTATTTTAACCAGAGATACAAACGCCAAGACCAGCTGACTGAACGATATACAGTCTTCCTTGAGCAGTTAACTTGGGATGACACCACTTCATTCAGATTAAGTTGGATGACTTAGGATTGCTGTACGCACCGTTTATTTTTAGTCAGCTGTAAATATTGTGCACGTCACCGTTGCACTTTGCACCTTCCTCCCGACTTGCTGTTTTCTAGACGCCCTCATCTATCAAGATGTCTGGCTGTGCCTTCAGGAAAGCCTTCAACTTGCAGGTTAAACCTTTCTTCCTCCAAATGCCGTTGGTTTTGAATTTAGGAAGCACTCCAGACAACATACATTGTAGCATACTGCTTGGTATCCTGTCGGTTCAACAAACTTGGGACGTAGGAAAGCTCGTTAAAGCTATTGCATAACAGACGGGATATTCGTTACATGGCGGTGCGGGTAGAAAGCTAACCAGAAGGTTTTGCGAGAAGCTCAGGAATTACTTGACGATTGCTCGGTAAGCCTAGCTAACAGAAAAATATCAGGGATGGAACTCACTTTTGCCTTTAAGATTACTGACGAGTTCTTCCAGCTCATCCACGCTATTGACTTGGGACAGTCGTCTGCTAGTCATCATCAGCTAAGATTTTGATGTCCATCACAGTATAGTAGTTCGTTATTCTTCTGAATGTAGACACCAAGGAGAATAGGCACAACTTCTAGAAAGAGCTCATTTCCATGTGATATTTTCCGCCAAATTTGGAAGTAACGGTCCGCGTATTGTGTTTTCGGTCGATAGCAGTAATGAGTTTTATTCAACTTATGCCGTTTCAACGGTATTTGCGTGAACAGGCTATTAACTCGATTTCTATGCCATAGTCTGAGTTGGGGTTTTTGAGAACCTACGCGACGTACTCAGCCCTGAGAATTGTCCTCGTCAAAGTGATTTATTTGGCAACTCCTGTTCACTTTTGTCCTAGATGAAATAGATTTTCAACTTTTTCAAAGTTATTGCTGCCGTAACATCAAACCACATGTGGGATAAGTAGTATTTTTTCAAAACCTAGGCAGGAATGATCACGATCTATGAGACTCAAGCCTGCAACTCTGCTTGGTGGTGGGCATTGTTACTGTTGGTCTACCACGAAACAATGGAGAACTGCAACTGCCAGAATTCCCCCCGACGGACTTCGACCATATTAACCACAAAAACATGCTGTTTGATAATTTTCAAGTTGTTCAGACGACCTTGGACGGCGTTTCACGTTCAGTCAAGTACTTCCGGATACTACATTGCCTCAAAGTGCGAGAGATGATTACTTCGAAACACTGTTAAATAATGAAATTCCGGAGATAGTTAATTTGTTTATTTTCTGAGAAAGCTGTGTTAACATCAGAGGCACAGAAAATAAAGTAGAGGTTGCCCTCTCCAAACCTATTATTTTTGTTCTTTTAGATTATCTTTGATGACAATGAGACCTCTGGTGAGTAAGTGGCCTATATATAAAGCGACCGTACGGTAGGTTTTACTATGTGACCGCGACATGTAACGCCTCAAGGTGGCTGTCGTGCCTCTTCTCATTGGTCCGGCCGGCCGCTTTTGTGGTTGGATTGCAAACCAGTGGTCATCTGTCATGGCGCCAGAATAAACAGACTTTTGGAAGCAGCTGGGTCCTAGTGACAATCTTCTAAGTTATCAGCAACTGTTTGGACCCCATCAGATCCCCTCAACGTTTCATCCGTTAAGGAGTCGGATCCACAGTCTATGATCAGATGCCAGAATGATGGTTCAGTTACTTATCCACCAGACCAGGAGGTTTCAGAAATCTGTGTGAACTTCTTCGTATGAACTTACTTAAGCTTTTGTACTTTTCTCGTAGACAATAATGGCTGAGACCTTTTTGGATTTATTAGCAGTTGGTTAGTAATTTTACTCAGCATCCACCGCTACCTCACAGCTCGTTTCCGGATATTCTACCGTTGATTTTTGTATCCAGTTTCACTCGTCTTATGGTGCTAACGGATGAGCAACGATAAGCTTACAAAGCGGATATTTGGTTGAGTCTGGTAGTTTCGCCTGCTGGGTTTTCAGTAGCACACAGACTTAAATGTTCGGATCATGCATTGCAATTACCGAGATCTCTGTGGATGTCATGGCCGACGGCTTACGATCCGGGGAATTGGTGACAATCACAAGTAGGTTAGTCGTCATATTCGTTTCCCAGTCCCGTACCCTTGTTATTCATATAGTCTGCCACTGGAAATGTTAGACAGATGGTGGCCCTTCGGGATGATGTTCGAAAATATTACGGCCGTTTGTTCGGGTTGTTTGTGCTTTTTGAGGGATTTTATAAGTGGACTACGGAAGTAGCAACTTCTGTCCTAATGTAACTTCTAACTTGTTTTGTTTGTTTGTAAATCGTAGTTCGTCACAGCAAAACTGGCCTCTAAGGTAGTGCGAGGGCTTGCGCATTCTAATGACCTGTTGGGCTAAACTTCACGGTCAACACAGTTAGTCACGCCAAACAGATCAGTAGGTAGAGGTTTAAGTCTTCAGGTTTAGAAGAAAGCTGACGTCTTTTCCGGAAAATATGGTACCATCCTTGTGATGCGGGATTTTAAGCCAAATGTTTTGGTTCTGTCTAGGTCTGGACTTCTCGCAGTACCACAGGCCGTTTGATTAGTGGATGCTGATACCACTACTCATTCCATACTGCACCGGCCGCCTTGCAGTATAAGTCGGCCTTATCTGTTATATACAACAGAATAGATGAGCGAAAGCGTGCTACTGCTAGCTCTTCCTTCACTGCCCTATCCAGTTCAGCTCTCACACCTCTCCCGAGCCTACTTCTGGTAATTAATTTACAAGCCCTGCGAGATATAACTAACTGTAGCAACGCTGTCTCAGCACCTCCTTTCTTTCCACCGAGCTTCCGGTTTCCCCGCCCCTTGCTTGGGTCTAAAATGCGAGTTAATATAAATGCTGTCAACTTTCGCACTCTGAAACAGATGAATCACCAGGTCACTCTAGCTCGGACGTTGCGGTTGGTGAAAGTCGATCACTGTTGCATTTCACAGACTAGAATCCAGAACAGCAGGCTACGTACTGACAGCACTCACGCTGTCTACTCGAAACTGGTTGCGTACTTAAGGCAGCCCAACAGCCGTCGCTGTCGATTAAGCTGCGGTCGGTATAGTCTTTAGCACAGTGGTTGTAGCCGCATTAGTAAATTGGATTCTTGTCAGTATTACACTGTGTTGTTCGCTTGACAGGCTGTTTCAAGGCCAGCGCTAGACTCTACACCTTCGACATTTCTTCCATTGTCTGTCTGCGCTCCAACTGACTGCAGTGAGGTTGTCGACGGTGTCTTTTGCTCCAATCTGGCCGTTCTTAGGTCGACACGGCTATACTATTGCTATTTTGAATAGAGATATAAACCACCAGGTCGACCGCCCTGATGCTGTGAAGTCTGTTTTGGATAGCAAGCTTGCGCTTTGATCACATCGCTCGGATAATGATGGGCTGCTGTTGCGGTTGTGTGTCGTACACTAGCTGTTTTTAATCAACGCTAGTTTTAGACATCGTGCGCGTCATTTTTATACTTGCCCTCCTCTCAGATCGACTGCACAACTGGTAGTTACAGATAGTGTGGCTCCATCCAGGACTGTTGTTCTTATTTGAACACATACTCGGATTCAGATCATGCGTTGGTACGTTGTCTTGCTTTTACTTCCGCTGGGCAGTAACCCACCGACATCATCGGCTGGCTGTTGAAAAACTGATCAGTCAGTTGGTAAAGCATGAACACTAAACTAGTCTACCACGCTAGATTAGTACCTCCACTCCCCAAAAATCCTGGGTCCAAATCTCAGGCCGCTCACGAAGTTGGTGCTATGTGCAGCGGCTCGTGGGTTAAATAAGTATTGCATCAGATTGAAGCTCCTAGAGTTGTTAGCTACCAGGCGGAATATTTTTTCTGACAGCTTATATAGCAGGTTTGGAGTGTTATCCGTAAGATGGTGGATACCTTTTTCTTCTCACGGTTACATAGCATCAGTTTCAGTCACCTATGTATTGCTGCTCTGACCTATGAAATAAACCTTAGAGTGCTGCCACCACCACCACTATCATCATCATCATCGTCATAGACAGCAATACATCGGTGGTTCACACTGATGCTTGAC
>LOND01000472.1:2932-20031 GCA_014220965.1 Paragonimus kellicotti
ATCCGTAGCACTTGGCTCAAGGGCACAGCTGCATAGGACGATGTGTGCGTCTATTACGGTCAGTCCAACGTCTGTGCAGGAGGCTGGTTGCGATTTCCGCATGGGACGACGGAAATGTGGAAGTGTCTATGTCCCGAATTGCGAACGTGTATAACAAGATATCCAGCGGAAGAGGACGCTGGTCGTCTGCCATTGTTGAGTTTGCGTGCCGAGGGCGCAACTGGTTGTGGTGACGTTTCCAGATAGTGTCACTAACAAAAACGTCATACAACACCTTTCCGTGACGAGCACTCATGGTTGCGTCCGTCTAGTTTTGTAACCCGGTCGATAGTCACGAGCGTAAACGGCTTCTCCAATAGCGAAACCGTCGTTGGAGTTTGGGCCGGGCACCTGCGTTGGCTCATTCGTCGGAATGAGAGCCTGATGGATCTGTGCGAAGCTTGCGACCCACAAGTACGGCTAGTGATCGGCCGTCAGGAGCTGCAGAGTTGGGGTGGGTGCGGTGGATGAACGGAAAATCTTGCAGCACCTCCTCTGTGGTCCCCTCCCCGTGAGAGTCAATCAGTGAGCGTTTAAAGGTGTCAACAAAACGTTCAGCTTGCCCGTTGGACTGCGAGGTGATAAGGCAGGAGAACGAGTGTGCTTGGATGAGTGAACGGCGGCAGAAGTCCTCGAAGTATGAAGACGTGAGTTGTGCTTGGTGGGGAAGTTCACGCTGGCTGAAACTGCGACGCAAGGCAGCGATTGTTTGGAAAGATGTCACCGGAGAAGGTGCGATCTTCTCAGGCCACTTGGAATACGCATCGACCAAGACGAAGTAGGATACCCCATCGATCGGACCAGCGAAATCCAAGTGAAGGCGTGACCATGGATCCTTGGGTGCTTGCCAAGGTATGGGATCCTGCCTGGTGGGTAGTTTGGCAACCTGTTGACACCCTGAGCATTGTCTTACCCGATCCTCGATATGTCCGTCCATGCGGGGCCAGTACGCATATCCGCGAACGATTGTTTTCATCCTGCTGGTGCCGGGATTGTCAAAATTGAACCGTCTCAGCTCAAGGCGGCGGAGGGCAGCTGGGGTGACCACGCGAATAGCAAACACAGTGCAGGAATCACTACTGTCAACGAGTCACGTCGACGGTAGAATTGGCTGATCTCACCAGCAGGAGGAACTGTGGGCCATTTGGTCCGGACGAACTCCATGACCTGGGTGAGTATCGGGTCCAATGTCGTGGCGCATCGGATGTCGACGGCAGTCACCAGGATTCCACGAATGGCGTCTTGGAGTCAGCGGCAGACGTCGTCCTTCATTGTCAGAGTAACAATGACGGTGCTGTTCTCGGGCGCGTTCTGATTGCTGATGGGGCGCGACATCCCTTCTGCTTCACCGAACTCGTCAGCACGGCGGTAGTGGATCTCAAAGTTATAGACAGACAAAATTGTAGTTCATCGCTGCATCTGATTGGCGGAATAAACCGGAATGCCCTTCTTCGATCCAAAAATGGACAGTAGCGGTTTATGGTCGGTTAGCAGGGAAAAGTGCCGACCGTATAGAAGTTTATGGAACTTCTTCACAGCGAAAATGATGCGAGACCCTCTTTTTCGACCTGACCGTAATTTTTCTTCAGCGGAGTTGAGCGTACGAGAAGGCGTGAGCAATAGCCTTCTCGGAACCATCCGGGAAGATGTGCGAGACGACTGCTCCAACACCGTAGTTTGATGCATCTGCTGCGACCACAATTGGCAGGGTTGGATCGTAGTGCGTCAGCAGCAGGTCGGAGCTGAGCATCGTCTTCAGTCTGGCGAAGGAAACCTCTCAGTTGAGAGAGCCGCACCATGTAGTGTCCTTCTGTAACAGTCGATTGAGTGGGGCCCGAACATCGTGTAGCGTTGGAAGGAAAGCACTGTAGTAGCTGATGAGACCAAGGAAGGACCGAAGGGTGTGGACATCCTTGGGCGCCGGCATCTGTTGAATTGCGCGAATGTTTTCAGGATCTGGGTGGCGACCAGCGGCATCAAAAATGTAACCCAGGTATTTGATAGATCCGCAAGAATATTTAGCAATTGTATGTTTGCAGACGGAATCCATATTCCTGGACGCGTTGGAATACCGCGGCGATTCCGTCCCAGAGTGTTGGAGTCAAAGTAAACCTGACCCGAAGAACACGATTCTGTTGTCAGAAATCAGATATCTCAAGCCGTTACTGAGATATGCATCGGCGTGGGATTCAAATATTTCTTCGCGCGCTCACGCCGCCACAAGGTCAATGGATTTTCTATAAATACAGACCAGTTTCTCGTGTAAATTCGCAGTGTCTGGTGGCTAAATACATTGCTTATCCGGAGTCTGCTTTGTCCGTGTTCTCATTGGTTCTTGTCGTTCGCAGTTTTGGGGCCAATCGGAAGGGGTTTCTAATCGCGTTATTCGTTCACCGTTGTTCGTGTCAGTTATTCGCGTTCGTGTTCAGTAGGATTCAGTTATAACAGAGTTCATCGGTTGTCCGCCCCATTATGATTTTGTTGTCGAGATAGAAGGCTGTACCCAGTGGGCCACTAATCAGGGCGGAAAATGGCGAGGGCGGTTTTATTACCAAACGGAAGTCTGGTATACTGCAGTAGGCCTCGATGAGTGTTGATTGTCAGTAGTTCACGAGATTCTGGTGCAACCTCGAGTTGGAGGTATGCCTCCGCCAAGTCCAGTTTGTCAAAGCAGGTGCCGTCCGTTGAGCATAGTAACTAGTGACAGCATATATGCTGTCAGAACATATATATGTCCTGTTCTGCGGATAGCAATTTGACTCTAACGTAGCATTTAGGCCAGTTGGTAAGTCACCGCAGATCCGGATGGATCCGTTGGACTAATTTACGATGTTGTATACCATATCGTACGATGGGGGGGGGCGGTTCACACGGAGTAGGAGACCGGTACCAAGACACCAGGCTGTTGCAATCCTCCGAGTTTCTGGTCTACGAGCGGCAGGGCTGCGTAGGGAACCGGCCGTTTGGGACGGAAGACCGGTTGGCTGCCAGGGCATAGCTGCAGCGTGGCCTGGGTACAGGAGCAGAGGCCCAGGCCATCTTGGAACACGGGGGCGAACTGTCGAATGATGTCGTCGGACATCTTCTGAGGTGCGGCAGGAGACCGCACCTGGTTGCAGATGGCCCGGATCGGGACATCCAGAAGACCAAGCGGTTCGAGCCAGTCAAGCCCGAGTAGATCGAGACCAGAGTTAGGAGACGTAGCACGTCCCGTCTATGGTGGTGCCACGGCATGACACTGAGCAGTGCAGTCTTCCCGTCAACTGCACCGAGCCACCACAAGCACTGGTTGCCGTCTGGGATGATTGGTGGACAGGAGGGCTGCCCAGGGATCGCCAGAGCCTCTTGGAGATGATCGTGATGTCTGAGGCAGGCTGCAGGCGAGCCAAACGACCATTGATGTGGACGGACACGAACTTTCGGCGATTGATGATATTGACTTGGAAAGTGGCCAGCAGACTGTTAGATCTGCCAGCTGCACGGGACCCGGCTGGCTTCTTGAACTTGGAGCTCAATGTCGGTTTGACCCTGTCCGTTGTTTGTGGCTGGCAGTTGGGCAAAAGGCGACGCCAGCAATTTGGCCAAAGGTTTTAGGATAGCCGGGTGAATATGGTCCGGTCCTGCGGACTTTGTGCTGTTTAGCTGGGATATCGCTCGCTCGACTTCGTGGGGCGTAATGTCCTGATCCACCATGGCCACACCCACGGTGTTGGAGTGAGGCTCAGGTACTCCATTGTCTGAGCGATAAACACTGAAACTGTGCCATGAACGCGTCCGCTATGCCTTTATCAGTCGATATAATCTCTCCTTTATAGGAAAGTGTGGTCCCAATTTCCTTTCTTAGAGAGGACCTGGACTGAGCATAACCGTAAAACCTCTTGGGGTTCTGTTTGATATCACGTGCTAGGTTGAGCTCATAGACCAGACGAGCATTCCTTGCTACCTTAATTGCTTCGTTTCGAGCTTTTTTGTACTTCATGAAGCTTTTAAACCCCCTTTGATGAATATACGCCTTCCAAGCCACATATTTGCGTTGGAAAGCTCTCTTGACCCTGGGGCGAACCCATGGCTTCCGACCTCTTCCTCCGACTTGTTTCTGAGGGACGTTCTTATCTGTAAGAGTCCGGAGGTTGTCGACGTAGTTTGCCCACAAACTATGGACGTCCTCTGTGGAAACTGTTGGGTTCCAGGTCATTCTATCAGCTTCCAATGTCAGTTTTTTGTGGTCGATTCGGTGAAAGAGTTGCACCTTGTGTGCCTGTTTTACCAACAGAGAACATTGGAGCGAGAAATAAATCGTCATGTGGTCACTCTTTCCGAATGGTGCCGCTGACAACACGTTGGTGACGTCACTGCTGTGACGAGTTATGATTAAGTCCAGCGTTGAGTCTATCTGACCAGGTCGGGATCTCGTGGCCACTCTGACATGCTGTGTTAGTGTGAAATTATTGACTAGGTTAAGCAATTTGAGATCAAAACCTCTTCGACTAACAGATCCCAATCGCCAGTTGATTTTAGGAGCATTAAAATCCCCAAAACGAGCATGCGATAGCCTGATTGACAAACCGACTGGAATGATTTCAGCAATGCTTCGTCTTCCTCTGGTTGCGCACCCGGACTTCGATACACCCCGAAGACTATCAATGGGGGTTGACATGGAGAAGGCTGACGGCGGTTTGAATACTCGCGCAACTGCAGTTACAGTTCACGGGTGACTGCCTTATAGAGTTGTTGATCAATAATAGGCAACCGCCTCCAACGGCATTGTCACGGTCACTGCGATACCATTGGAACCCACGCGCCCAATCCCCCAAATCTATTTCTTCTTTGAGCCATGTTTCTGTGAGCAAACAAATATCTACCTTCTTTTGGCGTGTTTTTTCTATTCCTTCCTATATTTCGTGGATCCAGCTACTTGATCCTTTAGTTATGAGCGCGAAAGCAGGCTATCGTGCATCAGCATTGTCATTGATCCTGTTTGCCAACCGGTGAGATTGCCATACTAGTCGACGGCATTTCCAATCACAGGTCACTCTGGATCGTTTCCTCCAGACAAAAATGAAGTGAAGCTCCGTTTTCCCCTATCGTTACAGCACGGTGGCATCTCTGGAGCTCACAGGTGCAAGAAACTAGAAATCATTGACACTCACCGCAAGTCGTGAACTGAGCCTATAATGCCTTATGCTTGTTTATGGTTGGGTTGCCTTTTACGGTTTTGTGTATTTGGGTTCAGTCGAAAAACATTTGTGGTGCAAGTCCCTTCACTTTTCTCTCCTATCTATCTATCTATCTATCTCCTATCTTTCTTGTCTTACAGTTGTATGGTAGCCGTTAATGCACTGTTGTCGATGATGGTGACGACATACTGCTTTAAACACTGAGTCTAATTCAAGTGATTTGAATAGTAATAATTTTCTACTCCCTGTAGGAGCTCCAGTGAATTCTGTCCAATGTAGCCCTGGTGTCGAAATGCTGTTATCTTATTTATTTTGTTTTCGGTGAACATTGGCAGATTGATCAACCCGCTGAAAATTGTTGTTTGAAAGAATTTTCCTTTTTACTTTTCAGCCCTGTCATGATTGACACATTCACCGAAGGAATACGAACGTGTTTCGTCAGTATCTTCAAAAACAGTAAAGTGTGACGAAATTCCTGACGCAACGAGCTATAATGTCTGAGCCTTCTCACTCACTGACAGCCGTTAATCTTACCGATTCTCGTGAACTGGAGAGCTCAGGTCTGTGGCAACAAATCATATCCTTAGATTTGCGGTTAAGCCAGAACCGACCGTCTATGTCTAATCATAGTGTAAACAGAAAACTCTACTTACTACGACGTTATCAACTTTTAAAAGAGCAAGCCAAATCGTTTCAGCCGTCTCCACAGAATATTGACGCACGCGCAGGTGTCATCGAAAGGGTACAATACAAATTGCTCCGCGAGCGCCTGCTGACGTCCTTATACGGCCACGCATCGTCTTCTGTGTTCGCTGGTTCTCAAGCCGGCGATGGTATCAAAGCGAGGAGCACCAGTCGGATTTTCAACCGTTGTCCTTCGTTGAATGCGTCAATCACGGATTCTTATCAAGTAAGTTTCGCTTTTTCAAAGGTTTTCAATATCATTTAGAGGCCGTTATTAGAATGTTCAAGATTGTTATGCATAGATCCGTGGTTTTTGACTTGTGATAATGTGAAAACGGAAAATAGACTGTCTTTGCTCACTATACAACCTTCACACCATAGCGAACAGGCGTAAAAATTTCAGTAATTTGGAATGTGCAGCATGCGAGTGGATCAGTTATGGTGCTGGGAGTCTCAATAATGATTTCTATTATAGACTACAAACCGTAATCTTCTTTAGTCTGTTGAAATGTCAACGATGATTTTGTTGACACAAAACCAGAGATGGGAGATTTCTGGTACCCAAGAAAATATCACCGGCGCCTTAGTTTTCGTTCGAATGGCATGCCAACCAACGGACGAAACCAATGTGTCCACGTTTAACCACCGAATATTTCTGGTTATCCCTTGGATTGTTCATTTCAATTAAAATCTAATGTTCTGTTTCTCAGGGTATTACATACATGTTCAGCGTTGAACCATATTGAGGGTGCGGTGACTCAGGCTTCGTTGATCCTGGCAGCAATCGACGTAGTAGCAGGTTGATAGGTGAGTATAGATGCTCGGGATAATATGAGAAGTAGCTGATGGAGAATGGAGTACTTATTTTTATCGTACGGTGCTTTTTCTTGAATTCTTTCGAAAACATGACTAGTTATCACAAGACATACGGTTTGCACTAGCATGCAACAGAAGTGAAACATCTTCCTGAGCTGGCGAGTTCTTAAGAACAATAATAAAAGCTTTGATTACTTCAGTATATTCAGAACCATGCCAGGTGGCGAGTGGGTCAGTGTCTGTTTTATCTTAGTCATCTTTCTAATGAGACTGACATAATAACAGTCCAAAACGTCACTCCAGCTCGGTCGCAGCTGTTACCGTTATACGGCACTAGACGTTTCTTACTGTAAAATATAGGTCCAAGGGTCTATTGTAAGATTAACTTTAAGGCCTTGTAAACAGTTTGGACAATTCCTATAGAATACTCTTCAGAGGGATTCCCGATGATATCAAAAAATTGAGACAGCTTGCCTATATCTAGTTGCCAGACTGACGGGGACGCAGACTAAACAGGTAGGCGGTGAGCACAGCGCGTAGGTGTGTTCGTACTTCGTAGAACGCATACCGACAACCTTTCTGTTAGACCGGCCGTCTATCTGTGAATACATGAGCGAACCACTTAGACTGGTATAGACGTCGATCGTCCTCGTCGGGACAGCAGGATAGGACGGGCAAGCTCTGTTTCGGGTGCCAGAGTAATAGCCATCTGAGTAACAGTCAGATGTATGCCAAGGGGACTGATAGTACAGGACTGTAGCACCCAGACTAATCGATTGATTGCGGTTTTCAGGCGTGTGCAAATAATGTTCGGAGTAGGTGGCAAACCATTACAAGCCCCTTCCAACTTAGATGACGTATGTGTGATTCAGGTGAGACAAACCGCTTCATGGACTGGTGGAGGAGTCTGCTAACAGCACAGTGCGATTGAAGATAGACTAGTCGCATTTCAGCACCGCGGTAGATCGAGACGATGGTGGACAGTGGAAGTGGCCAACCAAATATGAAAATGTATCAACGAGTGGCTTAGGATTAGCCAGCTAAATCCACCACGGTAGAAACCAGCTACTTGATACATGCCATCTGTCGGTTTCGTTTCCCTAATATTTCCTGTAAGATACCTGCTGGGGAATCGGATTAACCACCAGTTGTGACTGGTTTCAGTTTTTCCTACTTGTTTATCTCTGTTTGTGCTCTGTTTTGGGAAGGCTTTATCGAGCGACGCTACGCGCCTACCACATACACAGGTTGTCACTGTCCATTAGACATGACATTAGACTTGGTCATTTAAGCCCATAACCTAGGGAACTCAGGGTGCTGCACGCACTATGTCGTCAGATATTTAGTGTCATAATGCAAGACAAAAGACAGCACTGTAGTCGGAAGTCTTGATTATTGAGAACATCCAAACAACACACTGAATGTATCTTACGATGTTGTGTCAGCGGAGTGTTGTCACCATACTTCTGACCTTTCCCCCTGACTCCTCCAAGTACCTCAACCGCCACTCACGTTGGGGAAGCATGTCACAAGGATCACTCTTGAGTGTGAATCCATGTTTCCGTCGTATCAGTTGCTTTATTCGGTGGTCAACCTCACTCCACAGGGTTCGGCATTGGAGAGGAGAGCACCAGCCGTAGGAACTTTCGAACACGCGTTCCGGATAGGTGTAGCAGAACACATTGTCACCGATTTCCTTCTTTCATAATTCTCGAGGCTGTGTAGCATCGTGCGCAGCCAACCTTGACACGTTGCCTTAGTATACGAGTCACATTTGATGGGGTACGTCAGTAAGCCCCGTTCTGGTAGAATGTCAATGGTGCGGGCATTGTTTCATCATTTGCTAGCAACAGTTGCATGCGCCTTCTTTTCAAGTTCAGTTTTTTTTGCGGGTGCGATTTCAGAATAGGTTGGAATGAGTTAAAAAGGTAAAAATGGTCGAATACCTCAATATATCTTACTTCGGTTGAAGATCCCTATCTCCAACAACGCTTGCGCAAACTTAAGTTGAGATGGGATGACATCGTAGATGGCGAAGTACTACAATTGTGGAACCGATGGCTGGGTGCATTATCACATCTTGAACGAATATCAATACCGAGACGCATCGGACCCGATGAAGTTGACGTACAGGCAGGCATTCATTTGCACGTTTTCAGTGATGCTTCAGAAGCCGGCTACGGAGCAGTAGCCTATTTACTCATGACAAATTCCCAACACGTCAGATGTTGTTATATTATCATGGCCAAGGCACGTGTTGCCCCCCTCCGTATGACCAGTGTACCACGACTGAAGTTGGCTGCGGCAGTCCTAGCAGTGAAATTGTCGAACCAACTGCAATCCGAATTAAACATGCCGATCTCATCCATCACATTTTGGACCGATTCTATGATTGTACTCCACAGTATTCGCAACGTTACGAAAAGATTCCCAACGTTTTTGCAAACAGACTGATGACCATTCACGCCACATCCTTCCGGAACAATGGCGTTACGTCGATACGAAGCGCAATCCGGCAGATATTGTGTCGCGCGGCATTTTTGCAGACGAATATCAGAAGATTACTCGATGGTTAAGTGGTCCTACTTTCAAAAGTAACGATGTGACGAGCGATTGTTTACCGTAGTTCTTTTTCAAGTCACAATTACATAGGTTTCATCAAGACGTCATAAGACAAAGCGCAAAAACAAGAAGTGACTGTTCGCGAGTGACAATAAAGGCTAATACTAGACTACGCACACAATAATTGGTTAGGCCCAGGCCGGACGTTGACTGGATGTTACGTCACACGGTCAGGGTCGAATGTTTGTGTGGTTAGATTGGATGTGATTGATCTGATTTCGGAGACTTGAAAGTCGAGTTGTACCGTTGCGGTTCCACAATCGCTTTCTTGCAGCGCTGACAAAAGCTGTCGGTCATTACTCATCCACTTCGTCAGTTTGAATCCTCCTCTACTCAACATGTCTTTTAGCTGTTTGGCAAATCTACGCGCTTTCGCCACATCCGATACGCTGAATAGACAGTCGTCAACATAGAAACATCGCTGTGCTTGCTGAACGACGTCCAAATCGAAGTGATCGCGGTTGTCTGCTATGGTTTGTCTTAGTGCAAAGTTGGCGCAGCTTGGGGAAGATGAGGCACCAAACAGGTGAACACACATGCGGAAGTCCTGAGGGTATTCGTTCAAGTTACCTTCCGGCCACCACAAAAATCGCAAGTAGTTACGATCCTTTTCTGGGACTCGCACTTGGTGGAACATGGCCTCAATGTCTGCCATCTCCTCTACCCTTTCTAGCCTAAACCTGAACAGGACACCGACCAAGGAATTCGTCAGGTCGGGTCCAGAGAGCAATTGATCGTTCAGGGAATGTGATGCATATCGCGCGGCGCAGTCGAAAACGGTTCGTAGTTTATGGGGCCTTGCCGGGTGAAAAACTGGGTCATGCGACAGATACCACTTATTTAAGGCGTTTCCAGCAAATGGATCAACCTCAGCATAACCCGTTTTCAATATAATCACAAACGACGGCAGAATAGTTCACCAACAGTTCCGGATCTCTTTGAAGTCGAATGCAGATTGTTTGAAGACGCTGAACCACCGCTGACCGATTATCAGGCAAAAGTAGTGGAAGACCGATTTCGTATTGACCATCTTTCAATATCAAGCGTCTTACGGTCCTCGAGGGATATATGTCGTTCTTCGCCTGAGGTCGACTGTACGAATTCCATATTGTATAATCTTTTAGTATCACTGGGTATATATCTTGCAACTGAAGAGCGTGAAAATCAAATGCAGTTTCTTACAGTGACTTATCGGTTCCATAAGCGTCGCCTCAATAACTTGCGCACTGCATAAGGTTCATTCCATTTACTGGTCCTCTGTTCTATAATCCAATGAGCTTCAGGTACGTCTGACCCGATAAGTATGCCAATTTCGGAGGTTGAACAGTTCGAAAACTGAACATCTCTAAGGTGGCCCCAGGACTGCAATTCGTCCTTCGTAGGAACAACTCGACTTACTTCCGGCAGCCTTTTAACTGACCAAGCCCGTGTCAAATGCACGACCGCCTTCGAATCGACAGACTCCATGTCAAGCTCCACTTCAGTTGAAATGAGGGTACTACACTGATTGAGAGTACTCAGTGTGAGTCGTTTTGGCTGTCCAGTTAAGCCCAATCCTTTTACCAGTGACTCCCGAATAAGGGTGGCATCGGATCCACTGTCCAAGAACGCACAGGTATGTATACTACGTCCGGCGTGTCACAGCACAACTGGTACGATTGCCAACGCTACTTGAGGACGGCTAACAGGCGTTTCTGCTGAGGGGATCGGGAGCAACACTGCTGAATGATGGTTAGTGATGGTGGGTGAAGTGGGGACGGGGGAGTCGGGGTGCAGCAAGCGATGATGCCGTCCACCACATCCTTCAACTGTGCAGCCACGCAGCCATCTGCAGTTGGCCGCTACATGATTGGCTTTCAGGCTCACGCAACATAACTTGCGTTCTCACATTGTACCTAACCTATCACCAACAGACCTCGTCAAAAACTCGGCACTTCTATCGGGGTAGTGCGAACCACCGCAAATGGAACAGCGGATAGGAAAGGTCGACTGGTTAGTGACGGGCCGACTTCCACTTTGCGTCAAGTGTATACCCCCCCCCCTTTTGACTGATGCTGTTATACCTCGCATTCCAACCTTTCCCACGAGTCTCAGATTTCATGTCGGACGCTATTTCATCATACCTTGTACACGCTATATCCGCGCGTTCCTCAACAAACATCACTAAGTCAGAAAATAAAGATTCACGGTTCTGACGAAAAATCGTTGCAGCTACTTCAGCCCATTTAAAACGAAGATGAGATGGAAGCCTTTTTACAATTGTCTCGATGGTCCTGCTGGCATTTAGATCGGAATGGTATTTCTTCTGTATGAATGTGTTGTCACAAACGCGCATTTGCTGAGCCAAGTAAATTAAGACTGTCAATCCCAGGAAGACAGACGTGATCCATTCAAAAGCTCATCTATGAAGGACCTGGCGACCATGTAGTTTTGACCAAAACGTTTGTGAAGGATGCTCCTGGCCAGAACATAACCTTCGTCTGCATCCAACACAGTGCAGTGTTGAATGGCGGTTTTGGCCAGACCGTCGCAGAACTGAATCAAATAAGTTAATCGTACTTGATTGTCAGTCGTCTTTCCCTCGATCGCGATCTGAAATTCTTTTATGAATGATAATATGATTTCGGATTGCCGTCAGATCGTTGAATTTCTCGCTTGGGTAAATCCAAATGTTCCACAGCACGGGCCACTACTTCTGCTTCAGAAGTACGTGTAAGTAGTGTTGTTTAACTTGTTGGACGTCGCTAGAAATCTGTTCCGTTTTTCGTCCTTTTGGACTTGCACACATTGTGACGTGGACTGTTTCATTCTCCTTAGCTCGATACGTTTCTCCAGCTCCTGAATGCGAAGCTTCATCAGTTCCAGTTCCAACTGCTTTTCCAAAAGTTTATTTCCTGCCGGTGGAGTTGAAGACTGCTATATATTGCATGTTCTGATAAATCAGGGGCATTAACATCTGGTACGTCGGGACTTTCCATCTTAAATAACTTTTTAGGCAACTGCTAAGCTTACAAATCGATACGACAAGTGTTCTACCGGAATTTATGCACCCGAGGTCTATCAAGTCAAAAGACTGTCTTGGTCAACTCGTGATGATTCTGTAATGAATAACGTCAAGCAAATGCAATAATGAATGGGAATAAACGTACATTCAAGGTAGTTAATCCGAGGAAAATAGTCCACGGACACGTAGCGTCGTAATAATAAAATACTGTAGTCGGCTCAGCGAATCAAGTGTGCTGCAATTGATAAGTAAACGTTGGTCAAATGGGGAGAAGGCGAAACAAATAAACACGTCAACGAAAGTTAGAAACTCGATGTAGCAAACAAGCCCATTTTCGGTTATTCATCATCCGGTCAAGTACACGACGTTTATATGGAGCACTTTTGCCAAGATAAAACGAACAAAACAGGCAACAAGCTTAAGTGAGTTCAACCGCGTCATTAGTACACATTGAGACAGTGATTTGATACAGTTACGGCACAGTTGCAACGCAAATGGAATGGGTGGTAGGCCATGGCACCTGCAAAACCTGAACAGTGTGTTTCTCTATCCGCAACGGCGGCTTATTCCGTCGAATTCCGATCAACTGAGCCGTAACCAGAATTCGGTATTTCAGAGCTTTCGACTGAATGCGTTGGACTCCGTGAATTGGACGAAAAGAAGAGTTCGGGTTGACGGTATAGCGCGCATCTACAAGATACACCACAGCTGTGCTGTCAGTTGCCCTATTCTCTATACCATTGATCCAGGCTTAATGTTGCCTATGAATACGCTAGGATGAACGCTTGATCGAAGGACCCAAGTAACTAATTCCATAGTAACAATTAAATGAGTATGTGCACAAGAAAGCCGCAGAAGTGTACACCTTGTCTTTCATCCGTAGACAAAAATCCGGAGTAATGTTGAATCAAACACGCACTTGGGTTGCATACAAGGTTCCAGTGACAGAAATACTGGGTCTCTTAGTGATTGTTTCAGTGTGCGTGTCATATTCGAATGATAACGAGATATACAGACTCCTCTTCCGTTAGAAACACCTTGTCTATTTGAGCTTGTTGTATGCTCCGGATAAAATGTCATGTTTAACTCGTTGTCAAACGTTGGAGATTGGTCTCAAAAGTGAGGAATGGAATGTAGGTAACTTGTATGTTTCATCGATTGCATTTGAACTCCTATTGTGATCATTGGGCGTTGTTCTGTCACTGCTGTTTACGTTATCACTACTATGCTGAACCTAATTATGTACACGTTCTGCTCTATTTTACTACCTTGGCATGGTTGTCAGGCTTGTCCACTTCATCGATTTGGAGAATTGTGTTGATTACTATTTCGGTCCTTGCAGGTAGAACCATGTCAGACAAGCCAAAAGTGGTCAGTCCGCCGGAAAGCAGTTACATTCGCAGGGTTGAATGTCGTACTGTTGACCGCGTAGTAGTGCCTTGGTAGTGAAGCACAATCCTATGGGGACATGGGACAACTGTTTGTTTGTGTCAGTGCTGTCTTTCGATAAAGGAAGAATGGGGATCAGGAAGACTGCCCTAATGCAAAGGGTACTCCGATCGCCCAGCGTTTGACTGTGACCGCTGGCGCATTGTCGAATACTGTAGAAAAACGTTTGGTATCATTCAAAATTCCCGATGTAGCTTCGAGTACATCCACTGCGCGCAGCAGTGCTCAGAATCAGACATCAATGTCTTATTCACTGCGCCCTCGGGCTAGGCAAGCCCCTCACTGCCAAGTGAGTCAGACTTTTGAGTCATTGACTCCGTTCAAGGGTTCTCCATTGTCTAGCATGGTCAGACTTTTGAGTCAGAGACTCGGAATGGGGTCCTTCAAACCAACGACCTTCCGCGGCATAAACCACCGGGAAGTATTGGGAAGATTATCGTTGCCTTGGCGGACCAGTCCACTCATTTTCACCCTGTTCTGCTACTAACTACCCTTTTTACAAGCCACGACGATTGGTAAACGGTGACGCTTTTAACGTTCGCATTCCCTGACAAATAGGTCAACATGCTTTTCTGGCGAGCATCTTTTTAAGTCTGCACTTGAGTTTTGCTGTCTCCGAGACGTGCCTTTATGATTCTAGCATTTTCGTCCACCTAAGTAAACTCTTATGAGTCTGAGGTTTTTTCACATGGTCTCCGGTTGTTGTATAACAGGCAGTTTCGTTGTGAGTAGTATACTACTCACAAGCGACATTCGGGAACAAAGGGCAAGCCCCAACGCCAGGAAGACGACGGACCAGAAGTGAATATTGGAATAGTGTGCACGCGCTATGGGAGAAGTGCCACCAGGGCGAATGACAACGTACTGCTACCCAATGTATGTGAACGCATATCAGCCGTGCAAATGAGTGTACACGTTTGTGGTCCCATGTTTAACATGACCTGTACGGGAGTTCGTGCAATAAACGAATTTGCTGGTCAAGCGTCTTTGCGGTCACAACACGATGACGATTAAGCCGAAGTTCGCGGTCACGCTGGAGTGCGAATTGCACTGAGCTCTAAGACAGAGCTGAAGTTGGTAGACTGGATCACAGTAAATGATCGTTCATATGCCGTCAGTTCTAGCCCTGCGGTCAAAGTCTGTCGACATAGACCAGGAAGACGTTTGTTTGCCATATCTGCATATGTCCCAACAGATAGTAGTTTAGATACTGCCAAGAACGCCATCTTCGATTCTCTTCTCGATATTTTGAGACAAACAAACTACTCGGACATCGTTATGCTTGCTGCTGATATGAATTCACAAGTTGCTAATCTTAATCCAGATGAGAAGCGGCTGGTGTTCTTGTAGACGCACTGACAATGGTGATGGGTTGTTACGGTTATGCGCGTCCGGCGGACTCTGTGTATGAGATAGCGCATTTCAACATAAACGACGGCAACGCATCAAGTGGAGTCCACCCTGTGCAACACAACCGTGGATGCAAATCGATCATATGGTCATCGGCTGTCAGTAACGCCACTCCATTAAAAACGGTCGCTCACTTTGGAGTAACCCTCTTGACGCAGGTTATGCCGTTGTCCGTGCCCACTTTGTTTTATCGGTTACTCAGAGATCTGCTCATAAGCACAAACTACTCAGATGGAAGTTGGGCGTCTAGGGTACACGGAGCGCCTATCAAGCAGCACTGCCAGTTAATTTTCCTAGCTCAAAACAGTGAATTGACGCAAACAAACACTGGACAAGTATATAAACAGCTGTGCGAATCTCTTGGAAAGAGGTCTCTTTCAGAGGAGCAATGCAAATACGATAGAGGTGGATTCTTACTGATTCAGCACAACTTACGAGGAAACGTTGACTGTTCTTGATTCTTAATAGCATTAATGATTGCCATGAACTGAAACGCAAATCTGCTAAGTGTCTGCATAGAGACCGTGATGCTAATCTCTCCGAACGAACCAGATAAATCGAGAAAGTATTCTCATCAGGAAATAACAGGGTGCTGTTTTCCTTGATTTATGACTGCACTGGCCGTTGGTACGGTGTTAGTGAGACTGTATGCGAAAAAGACGAACCACGCATTTACAGCTTTTCGCGGCGAATCGACAGATGGGCTAAACACTTTGAGAAACAGCTCAACTGACCTAAGCCAGATCATTCGGCTGTGGATGATGGAGACTGTTTGGTTAGTTACGACATTTCGGGCAATCCTCCGTCGAAAAACTAGGTTACTTTGGAGCTTAAAATATTGGAACTTAGTAAATCCCCAGATCCATACCTTTTCGCTCTAGCACTTTTCAACGATGGTGGTGAAAGATTACTATCTGAACTGACCACACTCTTCCGTTCCGACTGAAGAGGTGTCTCATGACTGGTGTTTAATAACAGTCATTCTCACTTTCGAGAAATGTGCCAGGACATCATGTAACAACGACGGGAATGTTAGCTTTGTCTCTATCGTATCCAAGCTGCTCACGGGTCTCATGATGCGGAGGCTTCTGAAATACTTCAAAATCAGGATAAAAGAAGAGTAGGCAGGTTCCCGACCCGTTCGCGGGTGTATCGATTATATCTTCACCTTGCGAAAGATACTGGAGTATCGGTATTCCTTTTCTCAGCTGATGATCATGGTATTTTTGGACCCGAGGGTTGTTTTGGATTCGGTTGTCCTACACGCTCTCTGGGGCTGTCTGCATCACAGTGAACCGTACTAATTTTCTGAAGTTGTATGCCAACCCTGAGTGCACAGTACGCATCAATAGGCAGCTATCTCGAACGTTCTCTATGTCATTTGGTGTTCTATAGAGATGCCCGATCTCCCTCTTTTTTCAACTGTATGATGGACGATATTTCCGAAAGAACACTCACATGTTTCGAAGATCTCGGATTGGGGCCTCTACCAGATTGTGAACTAACTGATCTTGTTCGTTCTCTTTCTCTTCGTTTTCTTCAACATACTCACTTACTGTTCTCTTGCTTCATAGACCACTGTCAGGACCAGCGGCGGCCCCAGCCACTGTAACCACAGTACGGCCCAAAACTGAATATGACGATATTATGCATTTTTCCTCCTCATTCTTTACTTCCTACTGTGTAATCCGCCTCAGTTTATGGTACGTAATTTCTTCGCACGTTGGTCTCACTGTTATCTCTTGCAAATATTCTTCCTTAAGTTCATGCAATCATTTGTAAAATATCTGTACCAAATTGAGTACGAATGATGTCAAACAGTTGGGGCGTCAGGGTTAACATGTTATTGTTAGTGTGATTGCGATTACAACACTCCTGAGGAAGGCCACCCGAGGTGG
>LOND01000472.1:20904-107284 GCA_014220965.1 Paragonimus kellicotti
TCACTGTTCTCTGTGGTTGTGTGGCAGTCAAGCATCAGTGTGAACCACTGATGTATTACTGTCTATGATGGTAATGATGATGTAGAGTTGGACAGTGCGTTCCTGTGTGAGCAGGTACTAGTTGCATTGGAGTTATCTGTTCGGTAACCTGCCCAAACCTTAGTGGGAGCGATAAAGCTTACCGTCCGGTGGGAATCTTTTAAATTCTGCCTTATTGAGATATGCGCCTTGTGAGCGTTTTCCCCACACTCGCATACATCTAGTCCTCATATTTCTGAAACGGTGGCTGATCACAGACAATTCATTCGTTCGGGGACAATATGGTCACAGAAGTTGAGAACCTTATGAAAATGCGCCATGTCCATATTTGCACACTTCCTGACGGAACCCTGAGTCCTTCATGACGACCTTAGGCCTGTCCTCTCACGTTGTTTTTGCTCCAACGCCTTTAGATCTTACCTTTTGTCTTTTCTACAATTGTATCACTATTTTTCAATCTGCCCGCTCACAGTCTATCAACTGGCTTGGCAAAAGCACCGATGGCGAGTCTTGTAAAAGCCTCGATCAACCTGTGCTTGGAACCAAGGAGACTTTGCAGGACGGCTATGCATTCTCTGGGATCGAACATATTTTTGATCATCATACAGGTTAGTTTTTCATTATTGCCCTTCAAACACTGAAAACGAAGGTTCATTTGTTTAGCTTACACTGTTCTGAAAATAATTCACTTTCCATCGAATCACCCGAACTTCACGCTTTTTTCGCCAGCACCCATTTCGTCCGTGGTATTCCCCACAAAAGTGTGCATTTCATATGCATCGTTTGGTGTCGTTTAAAGTCTTAGCATGTCAGTTCGGCACGCGGTTGGACGACGTCTTTCACGGAAGATGTGTCTGGTTTTTAAAGTTAATCACGCTGGCGTGGCTACAATGAGCTGACTGTATCACTCTTTCACCTAGAATTTTTGAGTGTGGGTCACTGGTTATGCACACCTGACTGTGTTCGGCGGTGTTGAAACGGCATACGATAGGGAAGGAGAAATACGTGTTAGAACATTTCAGAAATGGTAATGATCATAGGAAGGAAGGAAGGAAGCATGAGGAAGGAAGGAAGGATGGAAGGAAGCATGAAACCGATCCACTGCAACAGGCAGTCACTTGCTAACACTGACATTATCAGTCGTATTTCCTCTTAAATTTGTCTGGATGATCACACTGCTGAGAGACTCAGAGTAGCACTTCGGATGTGTGCGTCATATATTCGCTCACACTGACCTCTGAGGACACTGTCACGAGAGAATCGGTCAAGGAGTTCTAGATTGGACACTGGAGGAATGTTGTTTGCATTCCATGCAACTCATCGTGTGGTTTCTTCTGGAGGTGACCTCAGAGAAAGTACTGCGTACTAAACATGAGAATGTACCTGAGAGTGTACGACGTTTAATTTAGTAATCTGTATGCCTAACCAAGATCGCTTGTGAGATGTCGATAGTTCATAGAGAATGGGTCAAATATAACCGACTCTTTCAAGTAAGAAGGCGGATTAAGCTTGGAACACACTCTATAGCCATACGCCGCATTATTATAATCAACCGAGTGCCTCATTAAGTATGGGCGACAAGTTTGAACGTTCAACTTAGATTAGGGGAATAACAATGGGTTTTACGTCAAAGGAGAGCCCTTTAGCTGAAACGCCCTAAACAACCTGAATTTTATGTTAGCTTTTTCCTTCAACAACCTGTGATCATGAGACAAGCTGGAACCTGAGACGATCGTTCATATTCTGAACAGTGCTATATGGCCTTTTACGTTTTAACAAGTAATCAATGTGCGACGTGCCGGTTGGGTGTATATTATGTCGAGTGGGTCGCGACCGGTACGATCCCAGCGGATAAATCAGGATACTGGATTTTTGTTATGATTGATGCATCCAGGATCGAAAGTCTGACAATTAAGGACGCACTGCCTTGAAACTGACTATGTTAGGGGCCAAAAAGGACAACTGATGGAAACTAGCCATTTTTGAAGAAATCGATGATCACTTCATTAGACCGAATTTCAATGTTAACTAGAATGCTTTATAAGCTTTGCGTTTCATTTCCTCGGTGTCAATAGAAAGATATCCCTTCATCTTACTGTTTATCCTCACTGCAGTCCAGTGTACAGATTTGCTCAAAGCACAACAGTTATTTTGTACTTCCACTTTCCAGTTGACGTCATATTCAGTCGTAACATATCCTTAAAATCATCATTTAGTTAACTTGTCACAACCGTGATAGGCTGACGTGCTGTATCACAGATGGACATAATCCCCAACGTTGACCGATGCATCTTAATAAACACATCTTTGTGGAGAAATGTTAAGGGTGGAATGGCTGCCTGTGAGGGCGCTGGTGCCGTGTCCTAATGGAGTGTACACGTTTTTTTATGAACAGTGCATAAGCGACATAGTATTTGCTATCGTGTGGACTGTTGGCAGTATTATCAAACTGCTCAAACTCACACATATGCGTCACGATTAGGTGGTTTTTAAACCTCAATCGTGTGGTTGGTAATCTGTTTATTTATCATTGAATTATGTCGTATCCTGAATGTTCCGTAAGTCAGGAGGCTTCCGAATTTGACCACTTAGTATGATTCAGCATCCACACATGCGCACCGGTGCACGTCATTTAACAGCCAACAGAACACCAACGTAGCTCGCATTGCGGTCTGACAGCTTGCATACTCTGACGATCATGACTGCAAACGGTCTAACCTCACGTGGTTCGTAGATATATGCGTAGACTTGTTCAGCTAACCGGTGAGCTAAGACTGAAGCAAGGTGACAATCGTGCGATTGACGCAGCATGACAGGGTTGCGTTAGTTGGCGTATTCGATGAATGGGCTCTGCGCAAAGTCACTCTCCAGCAGATGCAACCATTGTAGGCAGGTTGATTGCGCGCCCCTAATAGGTGTGACCAGTTGCCTATAGAGAAATACCGGAAGTTTCCCTGCGAGAGTGCGTGAAGTAATTGTCCGCAGTATGCTTCACACACAGTGACGTGGAAGTCCCTGTAATCCTTTGCAAGCATGAGTTTGAAGATGCTGAGTTTCAGCCACAGTACACTTCATGAGCTCGCGTTGGTTCTGTAATAACGGCGCCGGACTATGAATCACACTTTCCGTGATTGAATTCGGTTGACGAGGCTGTTCCCATCTGAGTTCGGATTGCTCGGCAGTGCCCATCCCATGTATCAGGATATACCACGTGATAGCGAGCACTTTGTGGATGCATAATTGGAGAATTTGCTTTAACCGGTTACAATATAGCACGCACAACAGTTACTCGTAGCACTTTGCGGTCACTAACATTTAGATAATGTCAAGCGACGAAGCGATTTCTCTTCGTAGTGAACTATTTTGGAACTCATAATATTAGACTGTATCAAATCCGAGAAACTATTTGGCTCCAAACTTTGGTTCACTGCTGGTCTCTGTGCGTCCGCCCATTTGGTTACATTGAGGTTGCGCACCACCATATGGAACGCCTTTTGTAGATGACGTTGCACATTTGGACGATAGTGGTCCAGATGAGCTGGTTAACTGGCCATTCAAGTCACTGGACACTCGATTGTTTTTCCCTGGAGATGCCTGGGCGAATGGTTTCCATCAGTAGTTTGAAAATCCTTAAAGTTTTACCGAAAACCGTTGGGAACAAAAGTTTGATTGTGTGCTTTAAAGTGCTTGAAATTACCCCATGTTCTCGTGTAAACGGAATTTTTTTACAAGATTTCCCGTGTTTTTTTTTTAAACCTGGCAACGTTATATCCTAATTACTGTTTTGTATAATAGAAAAGAACAAATATGTACGTGTTCCTCATTTGTTGAAAGTTGTCGACGTCCTGGTCAGTCAATGAAACTATTTTGAATTGCGGAGATAAACCATACTTTCCAGCACTGTTCAAAAGCATATTGGATGCAGTTACTTCTAACTAAGACTGACATCGACGGTAACATCCAAGGGAAAGAATTGAAGAACTAATTTAGGCAATTTGAGTGTTTAGAGCAACTGTCGAGAAGGCATAAGTGATATGATTAGAAGATTAGAGATAGAGTGTCCCCTTCGTTAATTATTATTAACATTTGACCGCGTTTCACGAATGACGGAGTTTTCTGGTGGAGATTTTGCATGTCAACGTTGTGATTAACATTGACCAAAGTATCAGGTCATTGGTCCTTTCGTCGATTAGACTGACCTAATAGCAGACTCACATCGACTATTGGTGTTTACGATGTGCTACCACGGGTGAATATTTCACAGATCTTTCCTTTAGGCAACATATATCTACAAAGGTGACGCTGATAATCCCAACAGTCGAAGTCCCGATAGTCATGAGCATAAAATCCCGGCGGTTGAAAGTATTCGCTCAACAGCAGTTGAGTGCTATATCTAACAGGTAATAATGACGATACATGGAAATTAGGAAGTTAACTTCAAGGGAATTCTCTATCTTATCAGATTGAAGATGTACATTGTTTCAAAGATAACCCATAACTGTTCTATTTCCATGATTGTGGACAACGGTTAAAATCCTTTCTTATCAGTCAAAGATCGCTTGTGTGGCAGTCAAGCATCAGTGTGAACCACTGATGTATTGCTGTCTATGATGCTGATGATGTCAAAGATCGCTTTCCTCTGTTTTGAGCGGGGCTGACCACTAACTATGCATTCAGCTAAGTTATCTACTTGGTGTTGTTCTTTTCGTAATTTTTAATTCAAGTGGAACCCATACGACTGTTCGTCCCATTATCTTCATCCACCTTGTATGTCAAGCCTCGGTAACATTTTGAGTCTGCGGAATTCCGTGTTGTACTGAACCACGCGCGAACCGCATATTCGGAGGAAACCTTGTTGATTTACGAACAGCGATGCCATTTATCTAATCTCCCGCTACTTGTCTAAAAGTGTTCGTGTCTTCTAACCGTTTAGGTTCGATGGATAGATATGATTTCAGTATAATGAAGGCATCCGGAATGTCGCCTTGAGAAGTAAACTTCAAAGCGAATAAGTGACAGAATTCAGCTGGACTCTTCGTTTCTGCCGTATCTGGCAGCTAGTCCCATTTTTGTTCGATAAACAGGAACTTCACCGTGGAAGCTTTTATTACATCTAACTACAGGTTATTAGTTATCACCTTTGGCTTTAGCTTATTGTATTTTTCTTTGGTGTAATCAATTAAGTTTTCGAATACCGACCCGTTGTTTTCCTTAGTTTTGCTATTCATAAGTACTTGAATCAACGGCAAAATTTGAAAATTACCACGACCCCTTGGACTCTGTACCGTTAACGGTCGATGGGAAGAATGTACACGGTTTTAAGTGTATTGTGCATAATGCAATATTGAACCAGTGACAGCCGTTTAACATTTTATTTCGCTTTTGATGCAAATAACCCATCCGATTGCACGACGGAATGTCGTACGAGAACTATATACTGTTTGACGTTTCACGAAGAGCTGCAGGAAACCATTGCTATTAAACGATTGATGTTCCGAAGGCCGTTCTGCTTTTGTCACCCGTTGTTATTTGTTGAAAGGCGTTCTCCACTGAAATGTGTGGTGGCTGCATCAGTGGCGGATTGACGGCCGTACTGTTTTTCACAATCTGGCACGATAACCGTTTCGCGTTTATTTTTGCAGCATCTGATTCCGGTGCATCATTATTACTTACAAACTACTCGAGACAACGCTGTTGATTCAATGATTTCATTTTCGCTCGCCTTTTTCAGTATTTTTATGCGCTTTTACAACACCATTATGACTTGTCGTTACGAGATTCATTTCCACAAATTTAAGTGATGAGTCAGATTGTTCCTTATGGTCGACTTCACATGCCATCTGTTTGGGTGAGCCATGTTTGGGAACTGCGAATGGGTTAGTTTGGTTATAGTACTCGGAGGATGAGTCAGGCGGGCCACGTTGCAAAAACGCGCCTACCGAGAGAACAGTAAGGGGACATTCAGCGCCTGGTACACGTGCTCACACGATGACCGAACGATTGACGGGTGTTAATCAAAGGCTCCGTTAACGGTCGTTACCGATTTGCCAATAACAGCGGTAGGTTGTATAGGTAGACCGTCCGTCGTTTTTGGGTGGATTAATCACGTTAACAGAAAAGAGTCGTTAGTCTGATAGGATTGTAACTCAGCGGTATAGCAAACTGTCAGGATTTTGGTTCAGACTCGTCTGTGAGTGTTCAACGTTTGTAGACGCATACTTATTTGTATAATGTTAGGGTTACGTGATTGCAGTGGTTCCGAGTACTTATTGTTGTGATCGCAAAAGATGCTTGGCCTACGAAGTCACTTGCTATTGGACATCTGTTGCAAGATGTGTGATATTACATAACGAGCACAACTACTGTTTTGTGCTACTAACGGGTTTCCGCCTTCGTCACGATATGTGCAACCCCAGTTTTTTTTGTCAACACATCCTCTACAGTACATACACGTTTTCAATCTACTTCCCCAGGTCCGATGGTCGAGTGGTTCTTGTCTATTTGCTTTGCATTACCGGTTAGATGCGCTGTACACTTTTCCCCAATATCACATATTCTCCCGCTTTCCAATGGAAGGTTTTTTCGGTTATATAATCGACTCTTGACCTGTCCTACTATCTTGGCGTAGTGGTTTGTGCACTGCATTTGTCCGAAGGGTTGTGATGAATAGTAGTTTGGTCTTCTCAAGTACAACCATATCAGATGGCCTAAATTGGAGCAGTCAGGTGATAGTTATATTCGTGGGGCTGTATGTTGCACTACGAGCTGAACAGAAGTGCTTAGTTAGTAAGACGTGATCCAGTATGCATGTAACAGAACTGTTTCCGTAGTCGCGGCACTGCTGTCTAGGAAGGATGCCCAGAACACAACTACACTGCAGTTGCCTGACGGCTGATTGTGATCATTGTCGCATTATCCAGTACAGTCGGTATTACTCTAACACATTACGTAGCTCTGAATGCAGTCTCTCTGAGCAGCAATAAGCAGAATCAGACATCAATGTCTTATTCATTGTGCCTTGATGCTTGGTAAGCTTTTCATTGCCAAATGCGTCAGACTTTTGGATCGTCGGCTTTTGGTAGTGTCTTTCAAGCAAACCCTATCTCCTTTGGTCTCGCTGATCAGATTTTTAAACCATAAACTCTTCAGTGGCATAAACGACCATGAGGTATCAATTGCTATCGTTCTCAATCCGGTGACACCATTTAGCCATCATCATTCTTTTTAGTTCTGTTTTATCTGCCACTCCACGCACCTTTATATTTTCTAAAGTCGAGACAACTGATAAACTTTGGCGCACTCTCTGACAAGTAGTTTTGGCGTGTACTCTCTCAACTCTGGAGCATGTCTGGTATGTCTTTGAGACGCGAATCTATTATTCTAGACACGTTATTCATTTGACTTCAGCTGTAGGTGTCGGTCGGCGCATGGATATATGATATGCGAACCGCGAGCACATAGTACAAAACCTAACGATACCCAAAACTTTCGAAGAGCGGAGAACACTCTGACTTTCAGCCGGGAATGTACTTACTCCCAGTCTAAAGGTAACATAATTGACCAGCGTCTGCCGTTATTTAAATTTTGCTTATCCTCGAGGAATCCCATCTTAATTCATACAGTAAAATATAAATCGGCAAATCTAAAGACCAAGCCGTAACGTGTGCCAGAAACGATTTTTAGCTTCTTATAACATAAAAAAGTAAAATTTGAAACCACGAAACGTCTTTCGAATACAAGTGTAAAAAACTCATTTGGGAGGAAACAAACTTTTCGTAACAAGATACTGGGCGATCCAGCACCTCTCTCATGGTCTCTAATGACGCCGAAGCTGAATGTCGTGGGCAAACTGGTGTGAGGATTGTGCTGAGTTCGTAGCAGAGCAGTGACTGCTTGAGTGAATCATTGCGAACATTCGCTTGTGTTCTGTCAGATTTTGTACATCAGCTAAAGTATGTTGGCGCACCTCAGAAAGCGGTTTTGTAATCATTACGTCAAAGCGCACTCTAACGGGCAGTTGTTGATATCCTACTGACTTCCTCATCAATCTTCTGGTCCCGGGACTTTTGAAAAAAGGTCCATTTGAACCGATTACTGTATTTCTAACTTCGTTTGTCAAAATGCTTCCGAACATTATGATCACAGAGAGGTCAATGAGAGAAACAGTAATGATACACATTAGGTATGCTATATTTGTGATGAATTCAAGCGGAGCATCGCTGTAGTACACTCAAGGAAGACTGAACTGCACTGGTTATTGTACATCGCGTAACTTAAACTCGTCGAACCAACTAATTTGAAATACTGACTGATCCAAGCCTAGTTTTTGCCGTAGCCTTGTTTCACGTATCGATTTGTGCCGTTTTGTATACTACCTTCTGAAAGTGTATATCGGTCTGTCTAAGTGTGATGATTGCGTTGCTAATACCCTAGGCCCTATTTCTTTCAACAAATCATTTTGAGGTAGGAAATCATAAGCCGTACAAAGTTGGTTATTCGATGTTGACATTTTTTGTAGGTGAAAATTGGTGGATAAAGAGGCATGATGAAATGGATGGGTGGTCATCGAATGTCAACGCAATAAAGCAACCCGTCCATGGTAGTCGGCTTCCATGTTTCGGTTTTACACCTCATTTGTAGTGAAAAGGTGTCTCGATGAGATTATGTCCGAGGCACATCCAGTAATTACTGTTTATGTGAACAGTTGACAAAATTGGACGGCCGTGGACGGCCGTAATAAGTCATGTGATTGCGGTGACTGCCTTCCTTTTTGTTCACTCGCAGTTCACTGAATCAGAGTGAATGTTCAGGCAATAATTCTGAGAGTTCAACTTACCTTGTATGTCTCCACCCAGTGTCGGACAGTAACGTGCTTCTAGTGTTTGAACTGTAGCGTTTTATGTTCCGTTGAGGCAATCACACAAACATCTTGAGTTTAACTGTTAATGTACACCTAAGATAACAAGAACTCACTGATATTATATGACCTACACACGCAAGGTGAAATGAACGCGCGCCTTCGTTTTTTGCGGTTCATCTCGTCAGTCTGTTTGCAGTCTTATATTACCGACTTGGTAGCCGTCTATTTCCACGTGTCTACTGCGAATGCATCAACAGAACAGTGTAGCATATACAGAGAGAGAGATAGGAAACTTATTTATTCGGTGATAAATTACCACCCATCGCTTAGCCTTTGTGCCCATGCATCAGTTCCATAAACAACCTATGCCGATTTCTACAGGCGTCAAAACAATAGGCATTCTGGAGTTATTACTTGCTTTCGTAACCTGTTAATGCGAATGAACACAGTCCACTTCCTATCGCCGCTTTGCATTGACCATAACCACAAGGTCTCAACATGATATCTATCGTGATTCTTGGTGCTCATCCTCGAACGAACACTACGTCCTTGTTCAGACTCATCAACTAGACACAATGTGAATGAGGAATCAAATCGACAACCCTTCATGTTATGAGCTGAAGCTCTCAAATACGTATAAGTTCCCTCGTCACAAACGATGCTTATACAACTAGCTCCCGATTGTCAGTTCGTTCCCCCATTCAAACTATCTTCATCTGATAAATCCAAACAAGCGTGAGACCGGTCGTGGTGTGCCGATTTGAGGGTGAGCGTGAAGAAGCATTATTGTTGAATGGCTCGAAATCCAATTACGCACATTCATGTACGGTCGACCACATTACTTCATTCGAATCAGGCATAGGCCACAATTGTCCAGATTATCAGGGACAATATGTAACCGGAATAAATCATGCTTACAACTAGTCAGTCAACTGCTAACCAGTTTTACAAAGGTTAAAAAAAACAAAACGGTCAAGGCACTTGAGCAAGTCTGTCGTACTGTTCATCTGTTGTAAACAAGAAACATGCATACATACCAAGAGAGGGCTTATCGGTTGGTGTATGTTGACCAGTCACCCCTAAATCATTTGCTGTTACTAGACAAAAGAAAGAATTCACAGAACGAGCTATATGCTTCCAATCCATAGGTTGCTGCAGAAGTCCACGGAGACAAATTTTAGGTTCTTACTCCTCGGCACCATCTTCCATCATCGTAGCCCTGATGCCCTTATGAAGGGGAAACGGACGCACTGCTGCATTTTGATGTTCACCAACCTACCAACGTATCTGACGATAGAGAGTCTGAAGCTGTTAACGGGGATAATGGTCCCCACAGCTGAAAAAGCCACCTACCAGAAGTGTTATTCAAACTAGAAACTTTTGAATGTGACCATCGACAGTTCGTAAAAAGGCAGGACGTTCCTAATTTTTGTCCATACAACATGTTGTAGGGTTGGTGTCAGTAAGTAGCTCCGTGAAGGAGCTTTGGTAGTCGGGAGGTCGCTTTTGTTTACGGCAATGCCACCAAACTGTCCCAGCCTACACATGCCATTGACCTGAGACTTCCGTCTTCTTATAAAACCACGCTTCGTCGGCATACGGAGTACGTGACTCAGCCAGTGAAAAATTTGCATTTCCATTACCTCCGTTATCGGTCGCGAACTTGTTTGTATTCCAAATACGCGCCAACGGACTGTCGCATTGTTTACACAATTAGCCCGCTGGTATTGGCCAACTGACGTGGGCAACGGTGGTCCAATATCCAGGGTTTATAAACAGCGTTCACACGAATGTACCAGGTCTCTGATTCGTAAGTCAAGACTGAGGACGGACACGCATTCCAAACTCTGCTTTCACTTGACAAATGGACGTCTTTGCGAAACCGTATGCGACGGAGGTAGGCAATTGCAGTACATGCGTTTGCTATCCTCGTGGATACCTCTTCAGTAATATTACAAAACTCACAAGATGACACCATCCAGGTAGGTGAAGCGATCGACAGTCTCCAGAGGCCTGCCTGCAATAGCAAGTGCAGTGTCTGTGCCAACCCGGTCTTGCAGCAATACTACACTTTGAACGTACAAATTCATAGCATACAGACCAGTGACATCATTTAACTGAATCAGCATGGTCTGATTGAATCAATGTCATTCACATACTTGATATCAGTCAGCTCACAATCTGGTAGAAGCTCCAGTCAATGGCGTACTTGCATCCATACCATTTCTAGTTCTTCCGCTTAGACTTCTTTTATTAATTTTCAACCTCTTAGTAACGTCTTCTAGGATATTCCACGTCACTGTTGAGGTGAGCGGCAGCCCGAGCCACAGTACCTTTTGGTCAGGCTCATGGCTGCTATGATGATGATGATGATGATGAACCCCGTTTTTCGACGGAGGATCGCTCGAAATGTCGTAACGAACCAAACAGTCTCCATCATCCACAGCCGAATGATCTGGCTTAGGTCAGTTGAGCTGTTTCTCAAAGTGTTTAGCCCATCTGTCGATTCGCCGCGAAAAGCTGTAAATGCGTGGTTCGTCTTTTTCGCATACAGTCTCACTAACACCGTACCAACGGCCAGTGCAGTCATGAATCAAGGAAAACAGCACCCTGTTATTTCCTGATGAGAATACTTTCTCGATTTATCTGGTTCGTTCGGAGAGATGAGCATCACCTTCTTCACGTGAACTGTCTTAGGCGGAATGATGAACATGTCGGAATTTTTGAGTGTCATTTACGTGATGGCTCATGTCGATCTAATTTGCCACAATAATGTGTTTGTTTCATTTTTGGCGATTGTCTCAACCCAACCATTAGATTTTTTGGTCCGTTCGGTCGACGTATTTTGCACAACCTAAAAATAATCCGCTGGCATTTATCATTCGTGCTCTTATCTCAACGTCGCATTGCGGTTAACCAGTCCCTGAAGATCAATTTGCGGTTGATCACAAATCCAGCTATTTCTTGTCTATTGTCTGCACTCTTAACTACTGTTTTGTCTGTATTTTTCTTTCTTTGTTGCTTTTTATCAGGTGCTATAAACCGCCTGCGTTTCGCTAACAACGACAACACCCAATTGGCTATCGCTTCCGCTGATGGTACCATTTCACTTTGTTGCTGTTGGCCTCCAGGTGATGTGAAACGCGTCACCCATATTCTTTCTGGAGGTCATCAGGGTGGAATGGCTGTCACCGACATTATGTGGTCCCTGTCCAACGACCTTCTTGTGAGCACGTCTTTGGACGGATGCGTATGTGTTTGGAATACGGCAAGTGGAAGACTTACTAGACAGTATCCGGCTCAGTCGATATCTGTCGGTCCGGCGCTTGTGTGTTCTTTTCAACCGCAAAATTTCAACTTGCTCGTGGTTGGTGGGGCATGGGGCGTCATACAGGTATCTGCTAATGTATTGGCTAGGAGTGGCATTCATTTGGTGTGATATCCCGTTTTCGTGAGATGCATTTCTTCATGTTATTCTAACTGCACGTATTTTATACGGTTGGACAAGATAGCAAATCCATCTGCCTAAGTTTGAACTATTTTGTTGACACACCGTGTGGTTGTATCTCGCCGTTCCGTGTACCACCCTGAGGGAATATTTCACTCACATTACTTGGATCCGTTCGAATCAGTCTGTGTGTTTCTTTGATCACCGATCCATACAACGTACGTTAGTTATTGTCGATTCTATAATTGTTTGGTTTGGAACGCCGCAGAGTCCACTTCACCTGGTTGTTTTTTTGCTGTCTCGGCTGGAAAAGACATGAGGCAGATATCGCACAACGACATCCGTCGAGATAAAAGTTTCTTCGTGCTCTAACTATCTGTGTAGCTTTTAGGCTGGTGGATATAGCGCTGGTGAAAACTGTTACACTATCAGACCACTATCACGAAACTGTCGTGTAGACTTTTATGATTGTTTTAGTATCGTGAATATGTCCTGTGGAGTCATAAGAAGAAACACGTAAAAACCAAGCTTGTTTTCAGTGCTTCATCGTCACAGTAAATACGACACATTTATATGGGTTCACTTGGGGTAGTATATCAGTGTCAAGTTGGTCAGACTTGTGAAGTTTAGTTATGTAACATCATCCATTTGGGTTGTAAACGTTTGTGAAGAAACAGCACGCCTACGTAACAAATCTATCCGGGATATGGATTCGTGATCCATGTGTTTTGCCTGATGATGAACTGAAAACAGGTTTCTTTTGCTACGCGTATAGAATCTGTCAGAATTCACGGCTATATACAGTCTATCGAGGCAACTGTAAACCTCTTGATCCGGAGCAAGTTTACTCAGGTAAAACTGGTTCTGTACATAAATAAATAATGGTTAGCAAATTATACAACTTACAACCAAGTGAACTCTGAGCACGGAATTTAACCGTCAACAAGTATCAGTCAATAATGCGGTAGCGTAAGCAATTCAATGAGGCGGTACAAAATAAACAAAAGGGGAGAGTTCAAACGAGAGTTCGTAGTACCAATTCAGAATATGATTCGATGGTTCGAGCCTTCCGGCGGACACTTTTGTCGTTGTACTCTCAATTCCACTTGTAGTGACTCGAACGTAATTTCCATAGATTCTGGCCAGAATCAACACACTGTATACAAGGTTATCTCTGGTCATTGATTTCATTGATTGGGGCACGTTGTTTTCACACCATCCCATCTGTTGGTACAATATGGTATTCGCGGAACCTGTGGTCAGATGTTAGAGACAGTGTGATATTGGAGCACTAAATGGCTGATGTTGCTTTAAATGCCTGCAGCTGTTACTTTTGACGAGTGTGACTCACCTCTACAGGTTTGGAGTCTGAAGTTGGCGTGTCGCTATGTATGTGTAATCCTGTATAATTTTCAGTCCCCTAATCTGCATCGACCTGTTTGTACTACCTCAAAAACGTCCGCCTTTTGTCCTGTTAATGAATCTAGTTTTAATTCTTCCTTACCCATTGTGGGTACTGTCGTTCAATATGTATGCGGTGTTATTTAAGTGTGTTTTCCCGATCGAATTTTAGGATGATTTGGATCGACAGTTGTTTTAGAAGAATTACACTTTCTCACGTTTTGTTTTCAGTCCTCATATCTTGGTAGACTGCATACATTTTAGTTGCCGGTTTGTCATCAACAGTTCTTTTCCACATAATTTCACGTGTTTATGACTGTTGCAGAAAAGAACATAAATTATATGATAAGGTCGTTCTAGGTTCAGCCTTGATGCGCCTAGGTGTGTGACAAGGATGGGCGTTCCTTATTATGTGAAAACGAATGTCTAGGATCCAGATCACTCGCCGTGTAAAACGACGTTTCCCGTATAGATTTCTGTGTGGTTTGAGAAGTGTGATGCTTACTATTATTCATTCACGCGGTCCACAGCCGCACCATTTGCGCATCTGTCAATTCGGCCACTGGAATTGGTTGTTGTAGTCGTCGAAATTTGCGAAACTTTCACTATAAGGGCCGATCAGAACGCCTTCTGATTACATTCAAAGTGGAGGTTTCTCTTTTTAGCCCTCTTTCGTAGTCGTTTACTAATTTGTTGCAGAAGTCGCCTTGCATACGTGTAAATAAAGATTGAAATATGCCATGGGAATTTGTAGGTGTAAGGGTCGAATAAGTCCTGCATAAATTTGCGAATGGATGCGCCGGATCTGAACATCGTACGATCTCCTGACGGTTTTATCTTGAAAATGACGCAAATTGAACGGGACTAAATCTTATTTGGCCCTTCGGCTACATCCGGCAGGTTAATTCATGCAGTCGCAGTAACGATTATTTGTGAGCGTTTCGTCTAAATGTAATGTACGGGGTGCATGAATGAACTTCTTTTAGATCATCTCTCGTTTTCCAATATATCATTAATGCTCCAGCCCATGGTTGGCGTTATGAATGGTAAACTTCTTTTTCGGCGTTTTATTCACAGACCATCAACCTCTCTACAGGCAAATCTATAAAGAAGGGTAGAGATCAAATCCACTTCACAGGATTCAAAGGAATGAAAGCTGCCGCTCCTGCGGACTTCTGCAGTTTGGGTCAAGGTTGTGTAACTGCGTTAGCTTTCGAAGCAGCTACAGGTTCATGCTTGTGGGCGGGTACCGATCGTGGTGTCATCCAATCCTATATTTGCCAACCGTCCACCGGTCAGTTATCCAGAGCACATCGGCTCAATGTGGCGAAAAACTCACCGTCCATGTGCACTGTAGACTCACCGTCTGGAAAGGACTCTGCTCCCTTCTCTCCAGAATCATTTGACTCACGCAAGAAATCGTTCGCGTTTGACCGACACGTTTCCAGTTTGAACGAAAGGTTTCGCCGTTCATCTTTTCATCGTAAATTATCATCTTCCCATTTTCGTGACAAAACATACAATTGTATAACTAGTCTGTCAGTACACTCCTGGCTTTCTTGCGAAGCCGGAGACTTCTATGTGTTGGCGAATGCGGCCGGATTGGGACTTTTACTGTTCCGGGTTACTTCATCATCTGGTAGTTTAAGTCTACAGCAGCTTTTTTCCATCATGCACCAACCACCAGATCCACGTACCCACCGTGGTCTGCGTCTCTTACACTCCTGCTTCGCTCCCTTACTATCACTTCGTACTGGCGCCTGCGCTGTCACTGGAAGCGAGGATGCCAATGTGTACGTTTTCGACGTATTGTGCAAGAACAAACTAGAACAGTGCTCTAAACCAACTCCCTCTGGAATACGGTTACCGGCAGGTTTGGTGACCACACTGCAGGGTCACACTGCACCCGTCTTAGACGTGGCTCTCGGATGGGATGAAAGTATTCTGGCATCTGGTGATGAAAAGGGCTCTGTTATCATTTGGCGCCGTGTGAGTAGACCCACAGAGTGTAAATCAAATCAATTGGATTGCACCTAGCTTTGGCCGAATGTGTTTCGGATAAGTCTTCAGATACATGTAAACCATTTCTGATTTTTCCTGATACTTTCATCCTGTGATATAGACTTTCTTCATATGCAATTTTTGGTGATTATTTATATTGACAACTTATTTCTGACCTCAAATCTGTGTTCCTTGTCATCAAATTGCCTTAGGTTTTAAGTGAAGTCGTTTTCGGTCAACTTCAACGGTGATTTTCATATTGTGGTCTCTACTTTGGTTTTCGACATGTTTTAGTTATCACGTCAACAGTGACTTCTTAATGTTTTAGCTCAGGTTGCTGTAAAAAACTACTCGATTGGCATGTTTTTTAAATAAATGCGGTGGTCTTGTTTTTTACATATTTAATTTCGATGTGTTCACTGTTCCAAATCATTATTTCCACTGATTACAAACTAAAGAAGGTTAGGTGCCCGGACGAATTTCTGATCACAGAAGTGAGGGTTGAGTAATCGGTTATTAATGGCCCCAGTGACAATCAACATTCATAATATCACCTTCTTCGAGCGATTCGTTGGTATTCGGTAAACGAACCCAAGTATCCCGTAATATCAACAAAGTGATTAGAATCTGGTGAGTAGTCGAGGATTTGGTTAATTTCAAGTTGAACATCACCCACAATTGATCGCAGCTGTCGCATTCCCATAGACTTTCCAGTCGGCCCCTTTCGAAAAGAAGCACTAGACTCGAGTTTCGCTCTCATTAGAGCTCGTCAGTAGTGCATATCCTTGCCACTGCCGGGACTAGGTTGAGCGTTCACATATGATTAGAATCTGTCAAGCGAGCAATGATCGCGCTTGAGATTGCTTTATCCACACTACAGCCCGGCTACGTGGGGGTGATTTTCACGTACCGTATCAGACAGTTATCTGGTAGGATGGCCACTATATGATTCCCAACATGGACAAACAAGTGTGTATACAATAATTGGTTGTGGAATACAGATATGACATCAAATCGGGTTGAACAGAAGCTCACGCTCAAATGAGCTACAAGGCAGGTTGTCGTCACTGACTTTTGACTTCGTTATGAAAACTTTAGCCATTGTATCTTCTTTGTAGATGAGGCTGATTATTACATAAGAAACGGCGTGGGCTTCAAATTGTCCACATGCGTCGTTCTCTGTCCAAAAGATATGTTGTGGTCATTCTGTATGTATGCGTCCCGTGGTATGTTTATCTCAGCCTGTAAAGTGCTACAGATCGTTAACGTCCTTCCAGTTAGATGTGAGGTTTTGGTTTAACGGGACAAACCTGATACGTCATGCACGACGTAAGAAAGAAGCCAGTGTTTATTCGCGTGCCGTTCAAAGGTGACAATGCCGCAGAATGGCTGACAAATAGGCTCAACCAGACAATTAGCAGGACCTACGCTACAGCTGAACTCCGTATTCAATTCTCCACATACCCAATTCTCAGATTTTATAACAAAGATAGACTGACAGTTCAGACCTCATCTATGTGTATCTACTCATTCACTTGCTTCCTGTGGAGCAGGTTATATTGGTCGAACGTCAAGACAACTTTCGAAACGAATCCGAGAACACCATCCACGGTGGCTGGGGCACGGGGAATCACGATCGGTCAACAGTGCTATCCTCGCTCATCTGGTCGAAAGCGGGCACCAGGTGAAAACTGATCAAGCCTTCAAGGTAGTATATCGCGTACCAGGCAACCCATCAAAAGCGGTCCGAATTAGAACACTTTGTACTGCCGAGGCTATTGGAATCAGGCTGCTTGACCCGATATTATGTCACCAAAAACGGTTTGTTCAGGCGCTCCACCTACCATGGCCACAAATCCATCGGATCGATGGTCAACCTGCGCGGTCAAACCAATGGACAAGCGTGACGTAACCGACCAATCAAGCCATCGCCAATTGACTGACCAGTGACCTAGTTTCTCTGTAATAAGTCTGATCGATATCTCGATCTAACTCTATTAACTCCTTATATAATTGTACCGGCCTGAAGATGAATTATCGAAAACATGTTCGCCTATGTCTTTATTCTCATTATCGTAATGGGCATATTCGAAACGATGAGAAATGGAGCTGTATTTGTGCAGTGCATCAACAGTTCTGTCAACCTATCTTTTGAGATACCTACTTACCTATTGTTACTTTCGACGTAGTGGCACTGGTGGTCAATTGTCTTTCGCAGGATCACTTTTGTAAATGGCGAGGCGGCCTCGAGCGAGAACATTCCTTGAATATTTAGGTTTAGACTTTGGATTACATCGTTGAACTGAGATGTGTGCTGGATACTATTCATCGTTATTTTCAATCTGATAAATTCAAAAAATCGTTCAGCGAACAGGGTTAACCATGTCACAATGAACGCTATACTAGCTGATAGTTCGAAATTCATCGGTCCGTTATTCAGGGCCCTCATGTGCTCTGAATCAGTGAGAGAAGTGAGCCGATAGCATAGAAGACAAATCACCGAAATGTTGCGATACATTGGAATCTCATTTGTCGAGCCTGGACGTCTAGGCCTTTCAATAGCTCATGCAGGATGACCAATGCGAAGCCTTTTATGCGATATTCATATGTTAAAATTGTGGCAGCCTTGGAAAATTCGATTAGAAACAATGTTTGATTAGATGAATTCAAACCAATTTTCCATTGATTACTGTCTTGGGTGAAAATGACCAACTGTTCCTCATAGCGAATGTTAACACCATCTAGAACACTTGGTTCCCCAAACTCATCAAAATCCATGGACCACTTGGGCGAATTCTACGTGTGCTTGGGTTGAGGTATGAGGCACGTTCGAGCTGTGTTAAGGATCTACATCAAAAGTGGAGAACAACAATGATGGATTGCTATATAGATATGATGAGAAGAAGAAACTAGTTTGACGACAAAGGTAAAAAAAAGAGAATTTGTCTTTGAAATTCCTCTCCGACCATAATAACTCTATATGAAGGAGAATACAACTCGCAAGCAAAAAAGGGGATTCCAAGTAAAGATACAAGAGCACAACAGCTTGATTGCAGAATTCCTAGCCTTGCTTCCTCATTTGAAATCCATTCAAAAACGAAATGACGTTTACTCAACTTATATGGATCAATCGCGCTATCCCACGTGTCATGGGAGTTAAGAAGACTCAGCTCGATCTATCAGCAATGTCTTCCCTCAGTTCTTTTCGCTACGTTAATCATTTGTCACCTGTTGTCTCGTAATGGCTAAGCGAATGGTTTCACTCAGTAATCACGTACACCTGGTTGAAGATCTTTAGTTGCACTCTCCGCGTCAGAGGGCAAGTGAGAGACAGGTTATCACGTATACGGTCAAGGCGATGATAGCACCCGGTTGCCGGTAATTCAATTCGATTGACGAATTTGTAATCACACCAAAGAAGATGAGGAGCGTCTCACTTGTCATTGGTAATCTCAGTATATAACGCCCGGTACGGTAAACGCTCAGCTGGCATGCGGAGTACGTGACCTAACCATCGCAGGCTGTGCAACGTGAGTAGTTGACCAATTGATCGCGCATCCCGAGCGTTCCGGAATACGCGCCGGCGAACTGCACATTGCTCACGCGATCAGTCCACTTAATGTGGGCTAATTGGCGGAGACAACGATGGTCAAATACAGCAAGCTTGTTGATATCTTCCTTGCGAACAGGCCACGTTTCCGAACCATAGAGCAAACAGAACGCACACAAGCATTATATACTCTTCCTTTCAGCGACAATCGAACGTCTTTTCGACGCCACAGATGACGCAGGTTGACAAAGACAACTCGTGCCTTTGCTATCCTCGCTGATATCTCATCAGCAATATTACAAGCTGACGAGATAGTGCTACCCAAGTATGTGAAACTGTCCACAGTCTCAAGCGGATTACCTGCAATAAAGAAAGTAGGAGTGGAAATGCCCCAGTCTTGAAGTAACACTTTGCACTTTGAAGGTGCGAAGCGCATTCCATACAAACCAGCCCGGTCACTCACCTTGTTCAGCATGGTCTGCATGTCTTCGGCAGAGGGGCTAAGTAAGACATCATCCGCATACTCCAGATCGGTCAACCTAGCTCCAGGAAGAAGCTCAACACCAAGTTCACTGCATCTTCCAAAATGTCGTCTACGACAAAATTGAACAGGAAGTTAGAGACAATACATGCATGACGAACACCACTAGAAGTGATGAACGCCCGAGACAGCTGTCCATAAACTCTCACCCTGCTTGCAGAGTGAGCATACAGTGATCTCAACAGATTCACGTATTTCCCTGGTACTCCCTTGCGAAGAGTTCCAGAGAACGTTACGAGCAACTGAATCGAAAGCAGCCTTCAGGTCCAGAAAGACCACGACCGTCGGCTGCCTATAAGAGTGCCGATGTTCCAAGATCCGTCGCAAGGTAAAAATGTGGTCAACGCACCCTCGACCGGATCGGAATTCTGTCTGTTCTTCATCTGCTTGATTTCCTCTGAACTTAGTGGGCCGACGTAATATACTGGCGGAGAGTAATTTGGACGTAATACACACCAGACTGATGCCTCCGTGGTTGTCACATAGACTTCGGGCCCCCTTTTTGAAAACGGGAATTACTGTTGATAGGCACCAATCGCGAGGTACCTCTTCAGTCTCCCAAACCGTCTGAAGTTTTGCCAGTTCTGATGTTTGCCTGTCCCCACCTCTTACGGTGCATCTCTTAGCAAAACAGCCAGGACGCATCATGCCACATCGATCGGCCGGCCCAGTTCGGATGGTATGGTCGTGGGTGGTGGTATGGTTCCACTCAGCCAATCAGATTGCAGCCGTGCGGTCGAACGCCTGTGCGCTATCTGGACTGTTTTCTCGCGTTGCTTTCTGATGTCCCCTGTAACGTGATTTGCTCTGACACCCTGACTGCCATATATGACTGTTTCATTTGATTCGCTCTGTGTCTGTCTGCCATGTATGGTAATCGTTTCGTCCTATAAATTTAGAGCCTCTGTGGCCTAATTTTGACTCGCTCTTCCAATAAACGGTGTTGCCGCGTCTCTTCTCTTTCTCGGTTTTGGGTCAAGCGATTGGGCGCGTAACTAAGGCAACGACCCAATACCACCATCTGTGAAAAGAGAGGAAGAAATGCGATCTGGTCCAGGAGCCTTGTTACGCTTCAATAACTTTGAGCTCCAGGACCACTTCTGCTTCCGACGGAGGGCCGTCTGGAACGCAATAACTGACCATTCGGGTCCCGTCGTCCACATGGTCTGGTTGAGGCCAGCTGAACTGTTCTTCAAAATGTTCAGCCCACCTGTCAAGTCGACGCGATTGATTGGTGATAAGTGAACCATCTTTTTCACATATGGTCTCACTTACACCGACTCGACGACCAGTACAACCACGGATCAGGGAAAAAGCATTCTGTTATTCCTAGAGAAAAACGTTCCGTCTCTTTCGATTGCTCGACCAAATGACGCTCACGGTCTTTGCGCAAGCTTTTAGTCAGCTTGCGTTTAAGTTCTCGACGGTCGTCATCATATTCAGAACCAGGTGGGATCGAGCGACGCTTGTTCATGAGGTTTATCGACGTGACAGGAAATCCAGTGGATATTAACTGGAGTGCAACGAATCTGTCAACTGGACAGTCTTATAGAAGAAGTATGTTTGAGCGCATCTTTACGTCAATCTACTGGCTATCATAAATGTTTCACTGAAGGATACAGTAGACCAAAAACGTCATCCGAAATGGTGGTCACTGTGAGATAGAAGGTCATACACAGGGCTGATTTTTAGGGATGAATACATATTTGTCAAACAATGTGACGATTAATAAGCTCGATTTGACAAACACTTAACGCAGATGAACACTGTGTACTTGCTGGGATCCAAAAACCGCTTTTACCATTAATTAAATGATATCAGTCTGCGGGCGCAATTCACAGTTTATCGAAGTTTATGTGACTGCGGAGAAACTCGCACAAGCAGACCCGAGAGATACTTGATCTTTAAAATGAGGGAACATTCACCCTAATGAGTACAGAAGTCTGTTATCAAAGGATGACAGTCAGTAAAGCATGCAAACAACGGGTGTCCGCGGTCGCTATACACGTCCTGGTCACTGGTCATTTTAAATACCCATCTTGTGCATTTAGAGTCCTGTTACGTCATTCTAATCCCAATATTCTTACGGTTTTCCGAAACAATCGCAATCAATCGACTACAGCCGGTCTTGTTCATGAACCCGACCCTACACTGAACTTGATGACCTTTAGTAGCCCATCGACTGACTATCCACTCCTAACAGTTTGATATGAGAAAGCCAGTTCAAGTTAGTATAAATTTGGTACTGATAAATCAATACGGGATGCTTATATCTACTGCTTTCTGTGTTCCAATTGTTTTGCTTAAGTGTTCCTCTGCTCTCCGTTTTTATCTGTAACCCATAGGTTGAAGCAATGTTCTCTCGATATACACTCGACGAAAGAAATTGACAACGTGTTTGTAGGGCGTATCCGATAAAAGTTCACTGCAGCTGTACAAGTACATCGCAGTTTACCGTTAATTTCAATATTGCATTTTATACGCCACAAATAACTTGCTACCAAGGTTGATAGATTTTGAGGAGCATATGAGGACATTGTTTGGAATAACGAATTTCGTTACACGTTGCCAGTGGGGTATAAAACTCATTACCAAAACGCGCTAAATACCTTTCAAAATTTACCTAACGGGCACGCCTCCCAACCGAGTCGTGTGAGTGAACGTGCGCAAGACCACTGAAACCACAATCAGATCAGATGGTTATGAGTAGGGTGGGAGTGTACGCGCATTTCCAGTAAAGTCATTTGGTCTCATCGACCTAATGTTTTGACCACCACGATCCACAAGCAATAACATCTGACTGCTCACATACTCATTTCAAAGCGTCACAAACAGTGCTGGACAGGGAACAACACAACAGTCGCGCACAAGTGGGTCTGGACGAATTGTGCTGGAACTAGATCGAACTCATGGAACGCAAGTAAAAGGACGATGTGATGAGAATATCAAAACTGAACAGCGTATTGAACTGGTTTTCATTTGTGCGGTCTATGGTAAAAATGTTGAGGAAACCACTAGAGGGTTTAATGTAAGACATGTGGACAAGCGATCACTACTTACCTGTAAATCACTTCGAAGGCTGATGAAAAGTTTGTTGCAACGGGTAGTATTCATGACTCGCAAAGAAGTGAATCGACCGCGCACATCAACAGATGATTGTTCTGCCAGTGATGTTCTAAGACGTGTTGAATACAGTCCGCCAGCTCGCTAAAGAACGCAACACTTTGAAGTCCGCTATACACAGGATCATAAAAAGATACAAGTATCGACCATACTGAGAAGCCCGGGTTTCGATGCATGTGGTAATTATCAGAGTATATTCGACAGTATTTACTGAGGAAACAATATTCTGTCTGAAACGATTCCTGCAGAAATCCCAATTTTTATCACACCAACGACCCTCATCGGTTCGTTCCATCCCGATATCAAAATAGCACAGAGCTTATGGTTCGTTGCAACACGGCTCATCGAATTTCTTTTTTGATCGAAACGTCACAGGTAAAACCTCTATTCGCATAATCACGTATAAACTAGGGTATTCTAATCTTCACATGCTGCAGCAAAATGTTATACCGGCGTTGGAACAACTGGAGTGCTCCACTACGTTTGGTTTCCACAGGATGGCGCAGTAACACATCATACCTTATGTGTACAAGAATATCTGGATGAAACATTCGGGTTACTGAGGATCGGTCGCGGTGGACTAAGGAAGTGACGCCCACGGTCGTCTTTGGGGATGCTTCAAACGCATAGTCTAAAGAATAAGTCCGCAAACACTGGAAGAACTCAGAATGGTCATAATCTAGGAATGCGATTCAGTTTCTGAGTCCACTCTGCAACGTGTGCGACCACCATGTCAGGAGAATGCTTTTCTTTCAGCAAAACCGTGAGCATCTCTTGTGAATTTGTGGTTTATATGCTGATACTTTCTTTTCTTCTCACTTTTGCGTAACGGTACTTTTGACTTGTCAGTAGAACAGCACATCTAGGGCAGTAATTAGCGGATTCGCATACTTTGTAAAGTACTGTCTCATTAAGGTACCGTTTTCATCCATTGAAGTGAAATGCTATAGATTTGATACTTTAGCACATGACACATCAAATCATTATTCACAGCTATCCCATGATGTAATCTATGAAAAACCGTTGAGCATGAGGAAGGAATATTTATTGAAGGGTATGTAAAAAGATTTTTCTATAATATTGCAAACGGCACTGATAAAGATATATCAAGAACACGTGGCCAGTTCTAGCTAATGTATCCAGTACTATCTACACGTGGCGTATGTTTCATTTGTGTGGTACAAAAATAATCCCAGTATCGGTTGTTGCTTCCTTAAAACGACGCATTGGCCGCCGTTCGTCAGTTCGATCTGGTTCCGGCATGACAGTCCAGTCCAATATGCGAACTGCTTTTTTAAAGTAGTGTAAATTTCTAGAGTACAAAGCATCATAATCTGAACATTTTCGAATGAGCTGTCCACGTCGATTTCCATAACGTAACAAGCTGTCTTTATCACAGCACCGATAAAATGATCAAATAAGATATACTGACAGGAACGGAAATGACACGGCTCAGCATCGAGGCCACAAAACTGAGGTGGCAAGCGGAACATATTGTCTTTACAGTGTGGCTATGATACATCACGTCAGAGTCCACAAATGGCACAATAAACCTTAAAACGCATCACGACATTCTTCAGATTCTACAGGAAAATGGTTAGGTTTTGATCAACAACTCAGTGATTTGTAAATCCGCTTTGTTCATCAGGGCAGCTTTTTATTATCTATCGTGATGGCATAACTCGGTTATGAAATACCATATTTTTACTTTGTTCATTTGTACTCACCGACACATACTGGTCCCTAGTCGTGCATCGTCTTTCAAGCGTGGTGGCGAAAACACTGGGTCGACGGGGCCAAACGAGTTTACGGGAAATGCGCATACATCCCCACCCTACCCAAAGCCATCTGATCTGACTAAAGTTTGCAGTGGTGTCTTGTCTATTCCCTCACCCGACACGGCCACGAGGCGTGCCCGTTGGGTAAGCCCTTCGACTCAGACTCCGGATTTTGTTGCCTGGTTCATAGCTTTGGGACGTACCGCAGACATTTCACGAGACTTGCAATCGAATGGCGTGAATTTCGATAGACTCCCGCTACCAAACTGTCTCACTAGCAGCAGCCAGCGTTCCAAACTTCTTAAACCGTCTCAGTAAGACTGCTGTAGGCATACTCAGGGAATTCACGCAAACACTCCAGTGTGTCGAACATTTCATCCATCAATATACCAGCATGTACTTGATTGTATCATGCTAAATCTGAACTTGTGATTGGCCGAATGAACTGTATAAATCGAAATCCACGTGACCGATACAAAAGACAAGTCACGTATATTCCGGCGTGGGCGCATGTGCCAAGTTCAACCGTGTCCAGTTGTGCATGAAAATGAATGGGAAACGTATAAACTGGAACAGCGAATCGGTTCTTTCTGGCTAATTTTCAACTTATATTGTGTAGTAGTTGTGTACATCGACATCATTTTACTTTTTGTACCATCCAACGAAGTGTCGTAATGTAGTTGCCTACAGCGTCAAGAAAGCACGTTTTTCACAAGACGCGATCGGTTAGTCGACACTAGTGAGAACAATTGATGATGAAACTGAAAGGCGCAGTACTCCAAGAAACCCGGGAAAAATAACGGACTGAAGTGCAGTCAGCGCCAGAATGAATTCCTCAGGCGCCACTTGCGCGGCCTGTCATTTGGACCGAAATAATAGTCATCTTTAGTTCAGAACATATTCAGTAGGCAGTTATGATCGTTCTGCAAGCAAGCAACAAAACAACGTGTGTGTACAGAGTAAAACAGACCGGAGAGCCAAAGCTAGTCGTATGAGTGCAGCAGTCTAGCCAAGTGATTCGAGAATGGTGAATGTGGGACGATGACACAGATGAGTGTGCAAAAAACCGACTGTTCAGTAGCCTACCACTCAAGAGCACAGTCCAGACATACTTGTGCAACCCCGACTGAACAACAGCGATGTGTCATCCTACCAGTTTGTTTGACCTTTCCGGTAGTTGAACCTGACGGTAATAAATTTTCCGCCACAGAATCAGCTAGACAAATTGCAGCGCTACGTTCGAAGAAACACTTCTTTCGAATACGAAAAATTTTTTGAAGCATTGGAAAAAAACGCAGCAATTGAGCTTGTGATTTCCGGACCAGACAACGTTCAGCAAACGAGAGCTCACGCAAACCAGTAAAAGGGAAATTGTAGCCGATGGATACTAGATAGTGAAAACGGAGAAGCAGCGGTTATGCCGAATTTGTTTGTAAGAGTTGGTAGATAACAATTCCAAATTGGTCGCTTTTTCCCAACCAGAAAAGCTTTCTCGTTAGCCTACGTCGAAAAGTAATACTTAGCCTGATTATGAATAAAAGGAAATCAGCGTGTTCGCTACATCGTGTATTTCATGACTACTCTGGGGATCTTCAACCGAAGTAAGATATATTGAGGTATTCGACCATTTTTACCTTTTTAACTCATTCCAACCTATTCTGAAATCGCACCCGCAAAAAAAACTGAACTTGAAAAGAAGGCGCATGCAACTGTTGCTAGCAAATGATGAAACAATGCCCGCACCATTGACATTCTACCAGAACGGGGCTTACTGACGTACCCCATCAAATGTGACTCGTATACTAAGGCAACGTGTCAAGGTTGGCTGCGCACGATGCTACACAGCCTCGAGAATTATGAAAGAAGGAAATCGGTGACAATGTGTTCTGCTACACCTATCCGGAACGCGTGTTCGAAAGTTCCTACGGCTGGTGCTCTCCTCTCCAATGCCGAACCCTGTGGAGTGAGGTTGACCACCGAATAAAGCAACTGATACGACGGAAACATGGATTCACACTCAAGAGTGATCCTTGTGACATGCTTCCCCAACGTGAGTGGCGGTTGAGGTACTTGGAGGAGTCAGGGGGGAAAGGTCAGAAGTATGGTGACAACACTCCGCTGACACAACATCGTAAGATACATTCAGATGTGTTGTTTGGATGTTCTCAATAATCAAGACTTCCGACTACAGTGCTGTCTTTTGTCTTGCATTATGACACTAAATATCTGACGACATAGTGCGTGCAGCACCCTGAGTTCCCTAGGTTATGGGCTTAAATGACCAAGTCTAATGTCATGTCTAATGGACAGTGACAACCTGTGTATGTGGTAGGCGCGTAGCGTCGCTCGATAAAGCCTTCCCAAAACAGAGCACAAACAGAGATAAACAAGTAGGAAAAACTGAAACTAGTCACAACTGGTGGTTAATCCGATTCCCCAGCAGGTATCTTACAGGAAATATTAGGGAAACGAAACCGACAGATGGCATGTATCAAGTAGCTGGTTTCTACCGTGGTGGATTTAGCTGGCTAATCCTAAGCCACTCGTTGATACATTTTCATATTTGGTTGGCCACTTCCACTGTCCACCATCGTCTCGATCTACCGCGGTGCTGAAATGCGACTAGTCTATCTTCAATCGCACTGTGCTGTTAGCAGACTCCTCCACCAGTCCATGAAGCGGTTTGTCTCACCTGAATCACACATACGTCATCTAAGTTGGAAGGGGCTTGTAATGGTTTGCCACCTACTCCGAACATTATTTGCACACGCCTGAAAACCGCAATCAATCGATTGGTCTGGGTGCTACAGTCCTGTGCTCAACCATCACAGCAGGCATTTGCCTGTTACTCGGATGTCTACCACTCTGACACCCAAAAGATGGTTTAACCGGTAATTCCAGAACACCATGTGAACAACGGGACTTCTGGTCTGAAGAAGTTTCTACGTCAGAGTAGAAACAACACCAATAGTCCAATTACCGAGTGTTCAAAAGTTGTTCTGATATTATGAAACCTCAATTGGTCTGAAGCATATTCCAATAAATAGAGCTTGAATGACGTAACCGGTTGTCCGGATCACAATCTAATATAAGTGGCTCGCTCATGTACTCACAGATAGACGACCAATTCAAAAGATGTTTTCCGTATGCGTTTCTTAAAGTACGAACACACCCACGCGTTCAGTGCTCACCGCGTGCCTGTTTAGCCTGCGCCCACATCCAACGACTGGATACAGACGAGCTAGCTGGGTTCATCCTTGTATACGTGGCATTTGTATCCTTTTACTCGATAAAGGCCACAAACCCCTGTCTGTCATTCGAAGTTTTACAGTAGGCATCGTCTAGTTCCACATAACCGTAACAGCTACGACCCAGCTGAGCTGTTACATCGGCCTTATTTGAGAGGAGATAAGCAGGATAATACAGACCTTCGCGTACTCGCCACCTGGTATGTTGTGAATGTATTGGAAAAATGAGGCGTCCAACACTACTATGAAAAATTCGTCAGTTGAGGAAAATGTTTCGCGTCAGTTGCATGCCAGTGCAAGCAGTGCCTGTGACAATTAGTCATCGTTTCAAAAGAACTCAAGAAAGAGTACAGTATAATAAACGTAAGTACTCCGTTTTCTATCAGATACTCCTCCCATTAGACAGAGGAGTTAATGTAGCAGTCGAACACAATTGATTACACTACTACATAGTTTGCTCTGTTTTTGATGATGCGGCAACGGTTGTTCTCTCAGATAGCCGCATACCACTTACGTATGGGTCACAAAAATTATAAGCCCGTTGTTCCAGTACAGCCAGTTTTGCTCGTGCTCAATTGTTGCCAACACACATCTGCCCAATGGCTCGTGGATCTGTTAGAACGAGTAAAAGTACTATGCCTTGACAGTTTTGTACTCTGAAAAACCTTACGACATGCATATGCAGACGATAATTAAACGTGATGGTCACAGTCGAGAGCAGAATCGGTGCAAACGGTCCACTTTCTTCGGTGAATCCCGTGGACTCGAACTTCAGACTTACAGTGAAAAAGGAACAGATAAACCAGCTTCCCATCTTAGACGTTCTGACACCCCAGGGAAAGAAGGGCTCACATTCGCGGCCGATCCACATGACACCAACATCGACTATCCATTACGTTCGGTTACTATGCCCTAGTGCTATACAAAGCAATCACTGTTGCACACAGTCCACTGAGTCGGGTGACAAATTGTTTATTAAGGAAGTCGATGCTTGTGGTATATGCTTCAACAACACCTCGAACACATGCACTTATCTGCTCATAACAGTAATCCCAGGATGCCACAGTTACCAATGGAAGGTTCACAGAAGATAACTTTTCTTAGTGAGGTGCAATCATGTTTCTAGTGGTATTTTCTTCCATTTATTTCAGTACTAAACTATGTACCTCCACCTGGTCATTCAGGAAAGGTATAATGCGATCGTTCGTATCACAGTCTGTCCAGATGACTGGAGCTAGATATTGCAATGTTCATTTCCACGTTCAAAACTGAATGCCACCGGCATCTTGTCAAATAACAACTGCCTAACGACAAACTGTTAGAAGAAAAACAAACCGGATGAGTTGTTGAACCTGCAAATTCTACTTATGGGTGACCGATCTGCCAAACAACTGAAACAACGCCTCTGGTCTTCTGCTGTTGACCGAACTTTACATCCAGATTATCGATTTTCCATCACCAAACGGGATGACATCAGTGCGTAAAATTTTGAGCGTCGGAATTTGATGCGATTACAATGTGCAACTGAATAAAAGGCAAGGCACAGCTTTTGACAGCACTGGGAACACGGTTCACTGGATGGGCATATAAACGTCGCAACCTCGTTTCACAAAACACTGATTCAGGCATTTACAAAGGAACAAGACAGACGGCGGGCAATGGATCGCTTCTACGGTATCGGGTATTGCGGCACTCAAGACCCCTATCCCTAGGTTTACTGTCAATACAGTACGGCAGTGGACTTTGAGATTGCCAGAAGCGGACGAGAAAACAAAGGAAACGTTGGTGGAAGAGCAACGCACCCAGAGCTTGCCGCCGAGAGTGCACAAAGTTCGAATGGCTGGATCTTGTGGGATCACAAGTCATCATCATCATAGACAGCAATACATCAGTGGTTCACACTGATGCTTAACTGCCACATAACCACGAAGAAAAAGCAAACCCTGTATAGGAAGAGAGAAGAAAAGAAGGGGACGGGAAGGACTAACTACTAAAAATAGCTACGTCTATATTCAAACATTCAACATCAAGGCGCCTACACCTTGCAAACAAACAACCGAGCTGTAAGTGAAAGTAAGGCGTCATCAGCAAGACAGCTTCCTTACGGCTTTCACTGCCCCGCGTCATTAAGTGCACTCACTTCACAGACAACTCGGCCAAACAACGACAACATTCACGCCACTGAGCTCGATTAGCCGCCATCTCACCTAACGTCTCAAGCCACCGACTCTGTGAGTCGCGAGGGCCCCAGCCCGGGAGACGAACCCGACCTACAGTGACCGGTTGATCGGAATTGAGCAGCGTCTACCCGTCAGTGAGTTCGAGAAGAGTATTGAGCAACCGATAAAAGCAATGGAAAGTTCGAAGGCGAATCCGGAACCAAGAAGACTACAAGTCAGACGGGCATGTGAACAACCACACCGTAGCCGTTGTAGTGTTTGCAGCGGACTAGCATACTATTCGCCACTGACATAACAGACGTTTTTCTTGTTTTTCTGTGGAACTGGATTGGGGGCGTTCTGAAGATAAAAGTGCTGAATGAGGGAAAACAAAAGATCGCGGCAGTAGTGTAGTGAGGACGACCGGTCGTACCATATTACTCATATCGTTGCATATCACGGAATGCCACGCAACACATTGTCTGATCATGGCCGGTACTACAAAAATGAGGAGTTTCGGAACTGTTTGGAGCGCTTGGGAATCAAAAAATTCGGACGACGCCATATCATCCTCAATCAAATGGACTGACGGAAAGAAACAATCGCACAATCAAACAGTGGTTGATAGCGGAAGAAAAGTTAGGAGGAAACATCACCATTGATATTGCTAGTTCACTGATGTTCGCCGCAAACCAACGAATATATCCCCGTTCGAGCTAATATATTGGTACGCGCCACGCTTACCAGTTGATCAGAAGGTTGCCTTATGAGGAGACCGATCGATGAGCATGCGTGAACAACGTTTTCTCAGAGTAGCACAAGCGTTACAATCCGAATAACCAACCGTTAGTGAATTCCAGTTCAAGATCGACAACTGTTCCGAGTGAGTTCTCTTTCAGAAAATGTTCGTGCGTCTTTGAACGCGCTCCATACGTGCCCAGTAAGTTTCATACTGAGTTTCCCCAGGAGCCAATTTCCCTTTGCTGGCACTGAATCCACCATTCTATCGCAGACCAAGAAAATAATTGCGTGGTACCACAATCAACACAAAACCTTCACCTACAAGCATCAGGCCGCATTGATCTGCGGCCGTCGCGCTTTGTGACAGCCGGCTTTTGCTCCAAGAAACAAAACCCCAGCATCTTACACCTGAACACGATCCACTTTTCGCCGACGCGATCAAACTTCGGACAGTGTACGCATGGACAACGTTCTGTTTACAGCCGCTTTTCTCGCATGTGCGCCACGAGATAACAAAAATTGACGCGCCATGCTTCATACCAAGTTCAAACGACTTAGATGACTTTTCAGACGCAGTAGACCTGGCTGCTTTGGGTACCACTAAACGTTTCGTTTACGGCCAATATCTGCTGACTTGTCACCTTGAGAAAACCACACTACTATTTGGAAAACCGGTACGCACAGCAGCGAAGGTTACTAGTCACTTCACACACAGTGTGTGATTTTCACTATTGCTTGTGAGAAAGTACTTCTTAAGTCTTACCCAACCATAGCTTGTGGTAATCCTTCTGCAGGATAAACACCTAACCTTAGGAGCGCTGTCCGTTGAGTTTCACTTCCTACAAAACTCACTATTCGCTCTTTAGCTTAAAATTCGACTCAACGTAAGTGCGCTCGTCGAGCGAAAGCCACATACAAGGAAAGCCTACACTTATCGAGTTCCGCAGATTAAAATAGAACATAACCAACGCGTCAAATCGGTGACGCCAAGCTGCCAGCAAGTGGCTGCACGCAACAAGTCACCCCACTACTGTCAAGCATGAGCAATCAGAAGACTTGTTAGTATCAACCTTTGGGGTTTGCTTGGAGAGCTCTACTTACGCCATTTCTGGAAGCTAAGTTACAAGAATCTTTTCATACCCTGTACACGCTTCCACGGATGTTATGTGGTCTGCAGAACACGAAGCGGCATTCACACAACCCAGCACTTACTTTGCGTACACTCCGAACAATCAGCATCTGAACAATCCCTGGCCAACGCAATGTAGCCCACATCCTCAATAAATAATCATTAAAACCAAAATTCGGTGAACCTTTCAAAGGGACGGCCGTCTCCACGTGACTTTCGCTAGACAATCATCGTCATTACAACAGCCGCCACTTGTCTCAACAGTGACGTGGAATGCCTTAAAAAATGTTAATAAAAGGGCTAAAAATTTAAAAACTAAGTAGAGGAACTAGAAATGGCATGAACGCAGGTACGCCATTGACTGGGGCACTGCCATCTCGGATACCGTTCCCAACCTGCTAGAGACTGGCATCAACAAGTGGAAGGAATTCTAATGAACTCCACCAGTCCGGATACAACCGCCATGACAGGTCAGTAAACGGTGTAACGGACACCCTTCGTGGCTATACAGAATCGACAGGATCAAAGCGCTTCAAAATATACCGAACATACTGAAGAATGCTCGCAAGAATATAGTTGCGAGCATCTTCAACGACCTTACTTCAAATGAACAGGTGCGAAAATTAGATACCACAGAAGACAGCTAGTCGACGAGAGGCGGGTTTGTCTGACGCATCCCAATGTTACCAGGCTGTTTCGTGGTAACCGTCACAACGAGACTGGACCTTGACGTGGTGTGACGGCTTGCGCATCTCGATGACCTATTGGGCTAAACTGGACGGTGTGATCACCACACCGATAGAGTCACTCATACCAGGCAGGCCAATGGGTAGAGGTCTGACAAACCAGTCTCCTGGTCCTCCAGGTTGGGGGTTGGAAGAAGGTTGGCATCTTTTTCCGGAAAAAGTACCAGTTCTGGTACATTGCCACCCAACCGCTGCCTTGCGGTACAGGCTTTTGAGCCAAAGGCTTTGGTTGAGAACCCTAATCGTTCTCCTGTCTAGGGTCTGGGCGTCCTGGCAGTATCTCAGCCCACACACAACCATGAATATTCACAACAATAAATCCATACTGCATCGGCCGTCTCGCAGTATAAACCGGGTCGCCCTATCTGCTGCATACAGCAGGGTGGATAGGCGAAAACATGCTACTGCTGACCCCTCCCCCACTGTCCTATCAAATTTAGCTCTCAGGCCCCTCCCGACCTCCATTTCTGATAATTACTCTACAGGTCCCACAACAGATGTAGCTATAGTAACACTGAGCCGGTAAGTTCCGTCTCTTGCCATTCAGCTTCAGGCCTCCCTCGTCCCTTGCTTAGACCTAGAATGCGAATTAATATAGGTGCCTTCAACGTTCGCACGCTAAAACAGATAGGTCAGCAAGCGGCTCTCGCACGAACGCTAGACTCGTTGCACGTTGATGTCTGCTGTATCTCGGAGACTAGAATCCATGACAGTAGTCAACGTATGGAACTAACAGCACCCGCATTGTCTACCCGATACTGGTTATACACTTCGGGCGACTCCACAGCCGCTGTTACAGGTCAGGCTGGGTAGGTATAGTTCTCAGCACGACGGCCAGCCGCATTAGTAGATTGGATTCCTGTTAACAGTAGACTTTGTGCCGTCCGCTTGGCAGGTTCTGTTAAAACCAGCTCTAGACGCAAAACTTTCAGAAATTTATTCATTGTGTCTGCTTATGCTCCTACTGACTGTAGTGACATCGGCGTCAAGGACGCATTTTACTCGGATCTGGCCACTCTCCTTCGGTCGACACGTGGCTCTGATATAGTCGTTTTGGCCGGAGATATGAATGCCCAGGTCGGTCGCCTTGGTGAAGCCGAATCTCGTTTAGGTGGTAGGTTTGGGATAGCATCACATCGATCAGATAATGGTGGGCGATTGTTGCAGCTATGCGCTGAGCATAATCTATTTTTAGCCAGTACTGGTTTTAGGCATCGTGCACGTCAATGCTATACTTGGCGCCCGCCTTCTCCGAATCAGGCCTGGTCTCAGATAGACCACATAGCCGTTAGTTATAGGTGGCGGGGTTCCATTCAAGACTGTCGTTCTTATTGGAGCACATGCTTGGATTCAGATCATGCGATGGTACACTGATCTGTAATAAGTCCAGAAGGTTAGAGCGTTGGGCGGAACACTTTGAGGGTCAATTTAGTTGGCCTGCTGCTTCTATTGTGTTGCCGCCACAAACTTGTGATGTAGCACCCTGGTCGGTAGATTTGGAACCACCCACTGAGACTGAGGTTCGCAATTGCCTTTCGGCTCTCAATCGTAATAGGGCTGCTGGCCCAGATGATCTCGTGCCGGCACTTTTCAAAGAAGGTGGAGAGGCGTTAGTAGAGGCATTGACTCAGTTGTTTCAACTTGTGTGGACGACGGAGACCATCCCTCCGTGCTGGGGTCACTCGATAATAGTTCCCATATTTAAGAAAGGAGCCCGGGGCTCTTGCGAAAACCATAGAGGGATTAGTTTGACCCCAGTCATTTCAAGGGTTCTAGCATCAATTATACTTCGTCGACTCACTGCAGTTCGGGAAGTAAACATTAGGGAAGAACAGGCAGGGTTTCGCCCTGGGCGGGGTTGTATAGATCACATTTTTACCTTCGTCAAATTCTGGAGCAGCGTCATGTGTACCGCCGGCCAACAATCGCCGTATTTCTCGACTATAAAGGTGCGTTTGATTCGGTAGACCGATCTACACTTTTAGAGTCGCTTAAACGTAGGGGTGTACCGACTAAGTATGTGAACATACTGTCGGCGCTTTATTCCCATACTTCAGCTCAGGTTAGGGTTTACGGCGAAGTATCTGACAGTTTCAGCACCAGGAGCGGCGTACGTCAAGGCTGTCCCCTTTCGCCATTTTTGTTCAATTTCGTCATAGACGAAATAATGGAGGACTGTCTGCGGCACTCAAATGATGCCGGCGTGGACCTCCTACCTGGTGAAAGACTGACTGATCTTGATTATGCTGACGAAAGGTATTGCTGTTGACAACTTTCAAGCGGCACAAACAACACTGGACGCTATTTCGCGTTCTGCTAAGTACTTCGGAATGCGCTTTGCAGCCTCAAAATGCAAAGTGCTTCTGCAAGATTGTTGTGATCACGTAGATTTAATGTTAGATAATGAAGTCATGGAGATTGTTGACCGGTTTGTATACCTGGGAAGCTGCATCAGCGACGGCGGCGGAGGTGTAGGGAATGAAATAGAAGCGCGTATTTCCAAGGCTAGGGCGGTGTTCGCTAATCTAAGACACCTATGGCGACAGAGGTATTTCCCTAAAGCTTAAGGGTCGCGTATATCAAACAACAGTGAGGGCTGTATTACTTTACGGCAGCGAAACGTGGCCGCTCAGAGTAGAGGACGTGAACCGTCTCCAGGTATTTGACCACCGATGTCTGCGTTCAATCGCTCGTATCGGGTGGCACCAGCGAGTAAGCAACGAGGAGGTTAGGAAGCGGGTGTTTGGCACTGATTGTCAAACGAGTTCTTTTGTTCAGTCGCTACATTTGCACAGACTTAGATGGTTAGGTCATGTACTAAGGATGCCAGCTAGTCGTTTGCCACACCGAGCACTGTTTGCCGACGCTGCGGCCGACTGGCGCAAGGTGCGAGGTGGACAGATGATGACCTGGCGTAGACAAATGAAATCGTTCACGAAGGGGTTGGTCACTGTAGGTCGGGTTCGTCTCCCGGGCTGGGGCCCTCGCGACTCACAGAGTCGGTGAGTTAGGTGAGATGGCGGCTAATCGAGCTCAGTGGCGTGAATGTGTCGTTGTTTGGCCGAGTTGTCTGTGAAGTGAGTGCACTTAATGATGCGGGGCAGTGAAAGCCGTAAGGAAGCTGTCTTGCTGATGACGCCTTACTTTCACTTACAGCTCGGTTGTTTGTTTGCAAGGTGTAGGCGCCTTGATGTTGTATGTTTGAATATAGACGTAGCTATTTTTAGTAGTCACTTTCCCTCCCCTCTTTTCTTCTTTCTTCCTATATAGGTTTTTTTTTCTTCGTAGGTTGTGTGGCAGTTAAGCATCAGTGTGAACCACTGATGTATTGCTGTCTATGATGATGATTCGTAGTAATCTTATAGCACTAAGCTCAATACAATGTATTGCGCGACTACGAACTACATCTTCGTTGATTGAAAGCTCTGATCCCTCTAATAGGAAACATCCTCGTTATTCTAAGTAAGGTACAGTCAGAGGGAGACACTTCAGGTACGCGTAATATATTGGAGTACACTCAAATGGAGAAGGATAACGAATCGATATAACCAGCATGTATGAGTGTATGTTCCGACTTCCAGAAACACGTGGCTACTATTTCAGTTAAATTGTTTACACAACTATCTCCGACCGAGAAGGATACAATAAGCACCGAAGCGTAAACACTAGCTAAACAAGTATTACATGATGAAGAAAAACACTCAGATCACCCTACACACCCCTAAATAACATCACTAAGCGTTGACCTTGGCGTTATTTAGGTCTGCAAGTAACATGTATGTCACAACACACCTACATTAATAAACAACCGGTTAGTTGATGTTTTGTTTGAACATTTCACTATTCATATAAATGGCGCGAACAGCTCTTTTCTACCACAGCTCATCTGTTTCAGTAAGATATTGTAGATTGGTCTAAGTCGTCCCATCTCTTACATCAGTAAATGCAAATTAGACCTAATTAGCAAGGCAAATACTCATCGGTGTAACAGCTCCTGTAAACCTCGATTAACACGCCCATCACTCACATTGAGTGCCGGCTTGCTCTACCGCAGCGACCAGGGATCAGCGGAATGGCAACTTGGTCATGCGAAGTGCTTGGCTGAATCGTCCAAAATGGAACAGCGAAAACCATTCAAAAGCTAGTTTTCGAAACCACTTAAAATAAGTTGTAATTCGATTGCTGGTTTGCAGAATGTAGACAACCTGCCGATCGTTTAGGGATCCGTGAAGTGGCTTCACTACATACCTTTTTTCACCCATATAGAAAGATCTCTTTTTAGCATAATTGTACGGCAGCTGGGTATCAGTGTCAACTATACATGGTGTTTTGGAGCTGCACAACCAAATTTGCCCTGGTTAAGCAGAGAACACAACGTGGAGGCATCAGGCGGAGAACTATGTAGGTCGACCACCACTTAGAAACGGTGTAATGCATAGAGGCTAATGATAGCCAGACAAAATGAAAAACGCGCTTGCATCGTCTTCAGAGAGCCACGGTAGCTGCTGAACCGTACTTAAGCAAAACACAACTACCTCTAAAGGAAGAAACTGTCAACGTTCATCGATACCCAATTAGACATGCACACAGATGTACATATAAAAATGGTCAACACATCAGACCAGATGTATACAGCATGTCGTAACACATGTGCGAACACAACTTCAGTGCGCCCGTGATTGAGGAAAACAATAAACACACGACTAATTGGTCGACCGCTATTACCTGAAAGGGATTAAGCAGGTACTCAAGACAAATGTGTGAGGTTAAAAAACCTAATATTCGTTTACTTGTTCCTCAATTCTAACATCCAGCTAGTATCATTCGCGTTACGTGCACGCAAAATTACGAACCGTCTGCCGATGAAGGTTATACACAGTTACGATCTACAATCACAGTGCTAAGATAACAGACTGGTTTTCAGCGTGCACGAGATCCCTAGGGTGAACATCTATTAACAACGGAATACCAACACTGATACAAAAAGGATTTCAGCTTCACGATTAAAATGCACAGAAGTTTGTGCAATCGAAGAGCATCAAGTTGAGCAAAGCTAAAGATGTCAGATTTTACACAGTATAGTGCCCGCTGGCACATGGACTGGGTAATAATGCAAGGCAGTCCAAACCAGGACTGTAGCGAGCGCAGTAACCACAGAGGGATATCGCCAATCTTGAATGAATGTCGACAACACAAAATAACCGCGAGCTCGTCCAAACAAAAACGGATTAACGAAAGAAACGAACCAAACTGTCAAAACAATACATTGAACTATTATGTTAACACAACCATGAGCACCATACACAATAATGCGATGTGCAGATCTACTTAATTATCAGACGCTAATTATTGAGGCTCTAAAGACGAGTCATCACATCACCCTCAAATAACCCACTATTTTAAAAGCCGAAACCAAGGTAATCACGCGGTGAATGATAGCCAGCAGATTGACATGTGAAAACTGTACTTCGTGGCGTAAGCTAAAATTGCACGATATATACATTCAAAGAACAGATGGTGCACATGGTCAAAATTCACGACGATGATAGTTATCGGGATTGAAAAACGAAGTGACAACAAGACGCTGGTTAAACTTGCGACCGGTTAGAGCAGTAGCTGCTTTTTGACAATCAATAAGACTGGCAAATTCGACATAAATTTTCCCCACACCCGGCACTTCAACTCCTGGAATAGGTCTCGGAATCTCCAAGCTTCGAACAACGCCATATTTACTACATTCCGCACGGACATCCTCAACAATATCTTCATACTCTTCATCATCTTCCAACTCTGCAGGGTCTATCATATTCATCAGGCAAAGTACTTCTGTGGGAGGTCCGCCGCTGCGAATAGTAATGTTTCCGGATCCAGTTGTGTTCGTGTTTTCTAGCCCAGGCAATTGCAAAAGAGCTTGCGGAGTCAAAGTCGTCGCATGTTTAGCGCCAACACTTGCCCTTTGGACAATCAACTTTTTATCGCCCAACTGCATTCCGTTTAAGCCAGCACAAGCATGGTCTGTAACATTTGGATCAACATATTCACAAAACGCGTAGCCCTTGGAAAGACCAGTAGAGCCATCTTTTACCAAATTGAACCCCTTCAATGGACCAAAACTGAGCAGAAGCTCTTTAACTTGATCTTCATTCAGATAATTCGGCAGGCCGCCGACAAAAACTTTGTGCGGCGAATCTTGAACAACAGTACTTACAACTCCAGGAACAATTACTGATGGTGTCTCTGACACACCGGGCAACGGTGCATAATCCCGAGGCCGTCGCAGTTTCAGAGCTTGATTGTGAAACAACACACCGTCCAACGCGAGACCCTGAGTTGTTTCGTCGACAGATCGAAATTCCAGAAAGGCGAAATTCTTCTCCATATTGATTTGCACAGCGATGATTGGACTACCTTCAGCCTGAATGAGACCTTGTGCTCGCATCTGTTTGTTGAAGAACTCCATCATGTTTTCTTCCGTTGCTGTAAAAGGTATATTTCCTACATACAGGCGCCGCGCCTGACGACAAACGGCACTCCCCGCGAAAGGAATATTGGTGGTCAATGTCAGTGGCGCATTGGGTGCATGGGCAGGCATGGGAATTTGACCGGCAGCATACACATTCACGGGGATCTGCCCTGATGCTTGCATTGTTTTGTATTGAAGTGGAGTGACATGCTCAAAGCCTGGAGGCGGTACATCCCAATACTTGTAGACGAGAAGTGGACTATCTGAGCGATGATGTGAATGACGCCTTTTGGATCTTCTTTCACGGCTTCGATCACGATGACGCTCACGACTATGCCTCCGCCGATCACGACTTCGACTGCGAGATCTCTTTTTATCTCGTCTACGATCACGAGTGCGCTCATCGTTGCTTGAATCGCGCTTATGAGATCGCAGGGAATCTTCTTTATGGTCTATTTGGTTGGCGGAGATGACGTCACTCTTGTCATCATGATTGTAATTCGAATATTGTCCAAAATCGCCGTTGTTTTCGCGCGTAGACTGTGTTTGGTTTTCATACCCAGAACCAGCATTGGAGTAGTCACCAACCGCGTTGTATACTTGGCCATAGTAGTCAGCCATGACAGACTGAAGGTACCTAAAAATGACATTTTAAAGCAGGCTAAAATGAAAAACAGAATACTAGTAAATAGCTCCATGAACAGCTCAAATAACACTAGCTAAACTTATTTAATTACAAGGGTACATAAAAGAATGTCGATAAAAACACTTCAATCCACAACTTAAATTTAAACTACAAAGTAAATTTAAGGACGCCAAGCATTTTGTTAGTATGAAGGGTCGGTGAATATAGTGCAGCAAAGCAACAGCTAAGAATTAAATGAACACTCCCTTTAGGTTGCTAGCAAGAAACGGATCGCAGTCCACAGATGGACGCTCTCGGGCGAAAGTGACCAGTGGTCTCCAGTGTTAGCGGACACCTAGTGAGCGCCGACTAGGTAAGCACAGTTGACGTAAACTGAAGTGATCCCGCACGGAGATGCCGAACTATATGGACCATGCAAACATCATTAACGTGAAACTCGATGCACATCAGGGAGCATCTCACATCCGGATCAGTTACCTTCAGTGGTTTGCCTGAGTCCATATAACTCCCTGAGCCGGCTGATAAACACGCAAACAAGTGGCAACCAACTGAATCTACTGCAGTCACCAAGACGGGGCAAGTGATTGAAGACAACGTACGAAATAGTAAGAAACGGAAAATGAATGAACGACTGACATCCACAACAGACCTCATGGATGGTCATTATCGCAAGGACGCAGTAACAAAAGACTGTCTTAATAGACTGTGTCAAACGTGTACAAGCACACTGCATCGAACCACCATTAATTTTCCACCAAGGTACTACAACACCTAGGACAGATACAAAGGCTTAACTCGATAATTCCAGGGCTTGAAAGTAACCCAAACGCCATAATTAGTAGTAACCAAAATGGCCATAACCAGCGGGTGAGCAACGAAAACACGTAAAAAACAGCGAAACCCACCGGGTATTCAAAGGCAAAACAACAGACGTCAGACACGAAACCGGGTAATGGCAGCCTCACATTGATTCATCTAAACAACCTACGATTTTTTAAGCTCACGAATTCAGTGCAACATTGGTTATGGTAAAAAGAAGGTAATTGCTAACGCCGAATTTTATACATCGCCTAACAGAATAATACGTTCGTTTTCAACTATTTCAGCGATTAACACATGGACACCAGACTGGGGGCCCACGTCAGAGGTGTAGAGTCCGTTACATTTTTGCTCTCTTGCTTACACACTATTCTTCATACCTGTTACGTTCATTGTACATATAAACTACTTGTCTATTGTTTGAATCAATACACAATTTGTCCTCTCAAGTGTTAGCTTATGCTTGCACGTGCCCTAGTAGCACATTGAGTCGGTCGACCGTCTCATGAGTGTCTCACGTGAGTCACTCAACTTTTTCTCTATTACACCAATTGTCACATGACTGTGTGCTGTTGCGTTGTGATAAATTGAATAATGTATATTTACATTATCAAAAGCCTGTTTACTCGTTGGGAAATATTTGTTTAATCGCGTCAACATACAGGAAATATGACGCGGGAATTTCCATTTGAACGGCCATTTTTACCATTACTTGGCATGCGCAGTCGAATCCTATTTTCAGGAAGTGGAATTTTCACAAGTTCAGTGGAATTTCTGACATTATTTCGGATGCAATCATGGATGAATCTATCATTTTCTGAAACAACTGTGAGTTCTCTACCAGATTGTCCAAATGAACTATTGATGTATCTTGCTTATTAGCTGAGATATTCCACTTCTAACGCGTACTGAAAACTTGTTTTTTCAGGAAGTGGAAAAACAACATTGGTTACAGAATGCCGATGGAAAGATTTCAAAGGATAGAAGAGAAGCGGAACATGCGGAAGACGAATGAATCGTCTTAAATTTTGTACATTTAAAATGCTTGCATAAACTATTTACATTTCGAAGTCGTCTTACAATTTTCCCGATATGGTGATATCAACGTACTAGGCCGTCGTGATATTCTGGGAATTCAGCTAGCAAATGAGTCGTGTTTGTTTAGTGCGTCAGGTAGGAAACGTGCCGAAAACCGTTGGTAATGAAATAAGGGCTACGAAAATTTTTCCGTCGACCGACTCATGAGTGACTCAAAAGTGTTCAGTTGTTACACTCATGAGTCACTCGTGAGACGGTCATGAGTCACTCATGAGTCGGTCGTGCTACCTGGGTGGTCGTAGTTACCGAGAGCCAACTATGGCAACAGTCCATTTTAAGTACGCCGGAGTAACTAATTCACTGGAATTTCTCTGTTATGCAAGAGGAACATTCTTCCAACATATAACGGACTTAATGTGGTAGAATTTATCGTAAGCAGTTAGTATAAATTGTTTTGCTGAAGTGTTGGTCCATTTTTTCATTACACTTCATAGTTGGTGTGCCCCTGTTGACTTTTCTATGATCGTCCGCTCAGAGTTCTTTTCTGGCCTGCATACTCCCCGAAAAGTTGTACATTTTCCCCCGTCATTAGATCGATTCCTTTCCTTGGTGAGTGGTTGGGCTTTCCCTTAACTTTGCAGATTCTGAACCAGAACTTACTACCCTGAAAAATGCAGCTTAGGTTAAACTTCCCGAGCTCGGCAGTCGTGATCCCCGGCTTTGGTTTGCTTTTGTTGGAGCCATCTTTGGCTCCAGACATATGCGCTCGCAAAAGTCCATGTATAATTTTATAATTACCAACCTCCTAGAGCTGATCACTAACGAAGTCGACGACCTCGTCTACACTCGATCTAACGTTGGCCCATATGACCTTTTAAAGACCGCGATCATTGGACGAACTGCAGCAACCGATGAGCAGAACCTGCGAAAACTTCTGGCAGGAGTAGAGTTGGGCGACAGAACTCCTTCACAACTCCTCCGTCACATGACACAGCTTCAAAGCAAACATACGGTGAACGAACCAATTCTGCGTGAGTTGTGGCACAAAAATCTGCCGGACGATATCCGAAAAATATTGTCTATACTCGATAAGGACACACCACTTCATAAACTCGCAGAGCTGGCTGACCAAGGTAAGCGAGAGCTATCGAAGCCGCACGTGTACTCTCACCAGATGTGACATCGAGCCATAGCTGACAAACGGAACTGAGTGAGCTGAAGCAACAGTTTTCCGACGTAACCGTGCAGATCCCTGCAGTCCCAAAACAACTGGCAACACAGTCGAAAGGCCCTCTCTGTCGCCGACAATCCCGAAGTCGTTCACGCAGACGAGGAGTTGATCGAAACGCGTTATTATCACCGTCGATTTGGCTCTAAGACGGTTCGTTGTACCAGACCATGCAGTTTTGCTCAGGATAACTTCCATCCGGGAAACGCCGAGGCCGGACAGTAATGGCGACGGCTGTTCATGGCTCCTCAAACTGTCGCCTATTTCATGTGTTCGACCGTTCAACTGCCCTGAATTTTCTCATTGATACAGGCGCAGAGGTTAGCGTTATCCCACCGAAAGGTGACAAACGCAATCTTCAACCGGTATCGTACACACTACAGGCTACAATTGTTCAACGATTCCAACATACGGTGAGAAGCTACTCACTCTGGATCTCGACCTTAGGCGTCAGTTTCCCTGGAGACTTACGGTGGCAGGTGTACAACATACAATCATTGAGGTTGAATTTCTCTATCATCCTTTGGACTTATAGTAAAAGTCAGTAGCAGAAAGTTGACTTACAGCACGACCACCTTGTGCATTCAAGGCAAGGCCACATCAATCAATTCGATTGGACTGCGGTCGACCCTACCAGATAACGGCTTTGCAGCCATCCTTCGACAACTTCCACAACGTTTCAATCCGTCTAATCTAACGTCACCGCCTAAACACGATGTTTTTCACCACATCGTCACCAAAGACCCACCTACTTTCGCACGCCTCAGACGTTCGCCACCGCGAAGAATCAAGTGGCCGAGGCAGAGTTTGAACGCCTCTTACGACTTGGCGTTATCCAACCTTCAAAACGTCCATGGGTCTTACCTCATTGAGTGGCTCCAAAAAAATTGACAAATGACTGGCGTCCGTGGGGTCAGTACCAAGCCTTTAACAGCGCCACCTTCCCAGATCAATACCCTATCCCTCACATTCACGACGTTTCAACCGCGTTGAACGTAAAAACTAGTTTCACCCAGACAGATTTGGTTCAGGCCTACCATCAACTCCCCGTGGACCCGGAGGATGTCCCAAAACCGCAATTGTCACTCCTTTTGAACTCTATGAATTCGTGCGCCTGAGGTTCGTCTTCCGAAACGTCGCACAGACCATCCAAATGTTCGTGGACGAAGTGATCCATGATTTGATTTTGTGTACGTTTATATTGACAACGTCTCAGTCGCGAGTGAAGATATTCGATAGCACGAGTAACATCATCGTAGGCTGTTAGAACGTTGTAGATAATACGGTGTGATGCTAAACCCTAGGAAGTGCAACAACGGAGTTACTTCCATGGATTTTTCCGTACATGGATTCGACAGTAACGATATCCAAACTTTGACAGCGAAAATTAGTGCTGTCAAGATCTATTCACCGCCACAGTCCCCGAAAGTATCCGACGCTTCCTAGGCATTGTCAATTATTATTGTCACCTTATTCTACGGTAATTGGAGCAGTTAAAACCCCCCATAGAGGCTTGAAGTCCAACCTCAAGCACTTCATTTCATCCTCTAAGGCTATCGCTGCGTTCGTTGCGGCTAAAGAAACCTTGTCCAAAGCAACCGCATCGACGCATTTAAGGGCAGATAAACGCCTGCCGCTACGTTACAAAACTGGCGCCTCAGTCGGCTGTTGACGCTGTTTTACAACAGAACGTGAATGGCGAAATCCAACGTTTGTCTTTTGCCTCCCGAATACTTCAGTCAACGTGACCGAGTTACAACACCTTCGGACATAAGTTACTGGTCATTTACCTTACCATTAAACGCTTTCGACATCTTCTGGAGGGTCGCAACTTCATTGATTTTGTTGGACACGAACGACTGGCCTTTGCCTTCCGTTCCCTTCCAGACCGGTACTACCTAGAGAGAGAAGACGCCCCGATTTCATCTCCCAGTTCATCACTCATATCCGTTCTATAGAAGGTCACAGGAATTTTGCCGCCGACGCCTTGTCTGGCTCGGATGTCAGCCAAATATCCACAAGCGTCATCGGCCTTCTCTCCCTCGCGAAATCACAGATGAATAATCCAGAACTTCGCCAGCTTCGTAACAACCCCTCTCTAAAACTATGCGATATTCCCTCAACCAACTGAATCAAAAGCGACATGTCTACCGTTAAATATCGGCCGTTCGCTCTATTCGCATATCGGTTTGATGTTTTCAGTCGCCCCCATTCCCTGTCACATTCAAACATACGTGCCTCAACGAGGCCAATCACCGAGCCTTACATTTGGCCAGGCATTCGTAAGGATGTTTGTAACTGAGCCGAACGGTGCTTGGACTGTCAACGTGGTGAAGTTAATCGTCATAACATCATTATCGTAGGAAATTTTGCCTTACTTGGCGTACGCTTCAAACACGTCCATCTTGATATCGTTGGTCCCCTTCCTCCTTCCAACGGTTATACACATCTTCTAACCTGTGTGGACCGATTCACGAGGTGGCCCATTGCCGTTCCTTTGAACAACACGTCACGGAAACCATTGCACGCAGTTTTGTCCACTCGTGGATTTCGAATTTTGGCATTCCGGCCACAATCATCCACTGACCGTGGATCTCAATTTACTTCAGCCCTTTTCCGTGATTTGAATCGTATTCTTGGATGCGAACACATAACGACCACTGCGTACCATCCTTCATCGAACAGATTAGTCGAAAAGTTCCACGTCAACTGGAAGCATCTTCGACGGCAGAATCGGCGGGTGGCGAATGGTCTGATCGCATTCCCGTTATTCTTCTTGGCTCCCAAACCAATGTAAACGAAGACGCTGACTGCACCCCGGTTGAGCTCGTTTATGGTTGTACATTACGAATTCATGGAGACTTTCTCTCTAATTCTCTGATATCTCTGAGTCTTGACGCCGCTTGCGTCAAGCGTCCAAAAAATCACCTGCGACATGTTCAACCTTCAACTCCGCAGAGAAACGTTGCGCCAAGAACAAATCCACCGTGATCTGCGTACTTGCCCTTTTGTTTTCATTCGCGTTGGCTCGCCCGCTCCACCTCTGCAGCTGCCGTATGATAATCCTTTCAGAGTGATTGATCGCAAAGGCAAATATTATGTCATCAACAAAACGGAACACGTCACTCGGTGGGCATTGACAGATTAAAGGTTGCTTACGTCGATCGCGATTCAACGTCGCCGTCTCGTCATTCGGACATTACACATGCAGGTGATTCCAGCCAGCGTACTCTAGATCCGTCTACCGACTCACAAAACCTTTCTCAGTCTACCCAACCCATGTTTGACACCAGTGACCATACCATTGTTACTGCCTCCCAAACGAAGTCGTTCACATCACATGCTCGTTCTAGACAAACTGTCAGATGGTTGACAATATACGAAGATTATTATTATTGACTCACATTCCGTTTCTTTAATTGTCGAGCCTTTTCTTTTCCCTAAAGCTCTAGGATAATGTAACGCAGTCTGCTTACACTTTTGCTCTCTTGTTACACACTATTCTTCATACCTGTTACGTTCATTGTACATATAAACTACTTGTCTATTGTTTGAATCAATACACACTTTGTCCTCGCGCGCCTTGGCTTCTGCTTGCACGTGGTCGTTGTTACCGGGAGCTAACTACGGCAACAGTCCATTTTAAGTAAGCCGGAATAACTTAATTCGCTGGAATTTCTCTGTTATTCAAGAGGAACGTTCTTCCAACATACAGCGGACTTAGTGTGGTAGGAATTTATCGTAAACAGTTACTGTAGATTGTGCTTGTAACATCGCCTATTCGTTTGTCGGTTCCACTACAAAAGTGTTCTGTGTTCTTCTGGTATTTTCGGGTATCTTCAAGCTCTGTGCCACGTGTCCGTGATTCGTATATTCTTGCGCTGTCCATTTCTCATTATCGTCACATTTGGTGCAGCACACGCCTGTTGTGGTGATGGCGAACAATCCAAAATTTATACAGTGGATATAAGCTACCTGACCCTAGCGCACTCACTATCTCTTCTCTGACGGTGCACTATGAGTAGGTTGATGGCCTACTGATCCCAAACGGCCGTCGCGTTCGCGGTCACACACTTCGCAACGTCAAATAGTCGTCACACAAACGTCATACATACACAAATGCGCGCTGGCAGCGGACCAACCTATCTAGCCTTTACTGTCCACTTACTTAAAAAGGGGTCGTTGGATTAATAGTGCCAGTCGATCTGATCACGATTAGGGCAGAGTAGGACCGGTGAAATCCAGGAAAATACAAGTATATTTTTTGTTTGAATCAGGACATGTTTGAAGCATCAATCATCTCCCGCAGAAGAGCTTTCCAATGGGATCACAATCTTAAACAGAACACTTTGTATTGACGTTGCAGCCCACCCGACGTTGAGATTAGTTGTCATCTCAGTCGAATGTATGTGAATGAGGATGCTTTAAGACGGTCAAACCCTGTGCGGGTGAGACTGGTTGCGCAGACCTTGGTCCTGGTTTGTTGCACGGCGCCGGAGGAATTCGAACGTGAGAGAGTCACTAGCGAGGCAGGGGGAGCAAGCTCGGATGTTTAGTTCGAACATAGGACGGATGTACGACACAAATAATTGTGAGGAGGAGATGATGTATTGTCCTGAGGGTTCTTTTGAGTAGGCATAAATTGATGTCGGCTTTCCGACTCATTGAACCACAGTTAGATTCGTCGTTTGGGTCGTTTGTGACCTTACTACCCACACCCTTCTCTGATTCAACAGCGAGGAGACACGCTGTATTATTTTGGTATGAATGAGAAGGGTCGTGCCACTCTTGTAAGACCTTGCAGCTAGACTCGCTAGGTGTCAGCAAGTTACCTCGCACCCACTCGCCAAGTGGGCCGAGGTTACTTTGAAGAGAGGAGGTTATGGCTAACTGTTATGACCCGCTGGTCAACGATAACGGGGAATGGCTAGCGCAGAAATATATGAATCACGGACACGTGGCGCAGAGTGTAAAGATACCCGAATGTCCCAGATCACAGACGACCTGGACCTGTAGTCGAGGATGTATGCGCTCTCAATCTAAAGGCCACATTGCATTCCAGCGCCTGCACATAAATAGCCCTTGAAAAACCTTTCAGGATTTACCTGAATTGATGCATCAAAGATGAAATGGGTTAATTAGAGACGGAGGAGAAACGTGCGCCAATATTAAGTTTCCACACGTTATTGCGTAGAAAGATAAAATTCAACATCATAACTTATTTTTTAACATGTCTACGAAGGTGAGTCATTTTGGGGGAAAGTAGACTTTCCCTAACGGCTGCCGTTTGAGATGACAGTCATTCGTAGCCCGAGGATCTAACTGCATATGTCGATGTGCACAAGGGCGTCTACCGCGGTTTGACCAACGTTTGGGCAAGAGGATGGTGGTGATTTCGACATAAGATGACGGAACTGCTGATATGGCTACATTCGGAATTGCAAACCTCTACTACGAGGTATCCAGCGGAAGAGGATGCTGGTCGTTTTTTCGCTGTTCTTTTGCCGGGGTTGCCGCTGGTTGCGGTATCGTTTTCGTTCGGTTCCACTGGCAGAAACATCATACAACACTTTTCCGTGACGATCATCTCAAGGTTGCATCCGTCCGTTTGTGTGTGACCCGGTCGATAGTCACGAGCGTATACGGCCTATCCGATAGCGAAACTGTTAGAGTGTGAATGAATCACCTGCGTTGGCTCATTCGTCGGAATGAGAGCCTGATGCACTGTGCGAAGCTTGCGACCCACAAGAGCTTCGGCTGGTGATCGACCGTCAGATGTTGCAGGATTGGGAGTTGTGCGGTAGACGAACAGGAAATCCTGTAACACCTCGTCTGTGGTCCCCTCTCCGTGAGATTTGAGCAGCGCCCGCTTGAATGTGGCAAGGAAACTTTCAGCTTTGCCGTTACACTGTGGGTGATAAGGCTGAGAACGCCTGTGCTGAATGATTAAACGGGATCAGAAGTTCTCGATATGTGACAAGGTGAGTTGTGTTTCACTGTCCGACGCGAGAATATCAGGAAATCCGTCCACTAGAAGCATTTAACCGTTTTTTCCAACGCCACACTGAGGCCAGTTGACCAGCTACCGCAGATCCCGATGGATTCACTGGAATTCTTCGCCACGACGTTGTAGGCGGCCCCACGGAGAAGCGGACCAATGCCGCGGCACCAAGTTATTTCGACCAAATACACCGGTCCTTAATGTAATCATGGTATCAGCTTAGAGAGTTAACTCGAATACCAAACGTTGGAAACTTAGCAACCAGCATCGCGTGATCTACCCTGGTGAAAGCCATGGTAAAACTCAGGACCATTCGATCGACAACAAGGCGTCGTTGACTGACTTAGTTCAGTGATTAGTAACAGCAAGCAGGTTGGTAGCACACAAACATCCCTCAGCAGGCGTTAGCCAGTAATCCATTACACTCCGGGTGACGTCCAAGTCATTCATAGTGTCTGCTGTCCATCACTTTGGAGGTGGAAGATAGCAATCATATTAAGTGATAACTTACTGCCTTCATTTCGGATCCTCTCCTGCAGACGGACCTGATACCAGCAGCCTTCCAGGGTCAAGGAACCATCCTCGCCTTGAGGGAGCGCTGATAAAAGTCCGCGAGGAGATCGCACAGCACCGCTGAGATTTTTCGGAAAATATTATTGCGTATTCCATCTGCACCGGGAGAATTATCCGTTGCAAGAGAAGACAATTTTTTCCTGACATCGTAACTTCAAGAACATTAACATGATGGTAGTTCGCAGTAGGACTGTTCCTGAGACTGCCCTCCCCGTAGACCTGTACACAATGCCTACACGGCATTTCCGAAACCTCCACGACAGAGAAAGTGAGATGATTTCTGTCCACCAGATGCGAGATACCTACCCCGACATGTGCGTGCAGCGAGGTGAAACTGCAAATGTGCTCATAAGTCCCGCTGCATCTGACGGACAGCTGAACCTGAAAGAATGTCTTGTCCGCCCCCACCAACTCTTTTCACATGAAATCTCGTTTTGCGACCGCCAGTGGTCGTCTAAGGTGGGCTTTACGTTAGAATTAGAACTTCAGCAATGCATGGTCGTTAAGGTCCAAAGGATCCAACACCTCCAATAATCCAATTACCACCGGCCAGTTTTTGTGTCAACAGCGGATAGATAATTTTGGTTACGCCACGTTGGAGCATCACGGACGTGATTGGTGACCCCTAGATCCTCAGTGGTAATCCGAAAGCTAGCCGGTGTCTGGTTACTTAGCTCGTTCGCGTCGTTCACAGATCGATTGAGAGCCCTCATTGTTAGAACGCCGTTATATACCAAGATCGAGCTCTTTGCGGCGATTTCAATAAGGAACTTTTAACGTACTCCCTGGCTAAGGACGAGCGGTATACATAGTTTACAATACCCGTTTGTGTGGTTCTCCTGGACCAAGCAACACATCGTGTCTGATACCTGTTGAAGAGCAACGCCGTCCTTGTGGAGCATACCACAACATACGAGTCACATGCCTCTCCTAGACCCCCCTTTCCCCAAGGAATTTATTATATCCAGGAATAGGTATTTATGGATCAGGACTTCTTGCCACAGCCAAACAATTGTCACTCCAACTATAATTGGATTATAAAGCGAGAGCACCGAAATATTAATTTGAGTTTTTCAACAAACTTTGTGCGTTGATATAGAGGCGGTCCCACGCCAGAACACGTAAGGTAGCACCACATTCAGTAGAAAGCAGTGGGATTCTTGTGGAGAGGGGTAATACTTCTGGAACTAGGCCGACTCCCTCAAGATCGTCAGCGGCAAGATTTTTAGTGAGAATTGCCGCGTGTTCGTTGAAACCTCCGTTTTAAGATTTGGATGGGTTGGTAAAGTAGTGAAATCGGGAGACAAAGCTGCCCGCCCTCCGGCCGCTCTGCGGTCGCAGCGCAGTCGGTCCCTGTGGCATCCAACACTGGAAGTAAGGCCGTATTTTTTGAGTACCTCGAGCTAAGAAACAGGTCACACATACCTGCTTCTTCGACAGTGAATCGCAGAAGCCTCAGTTACTTGATTGCCCGAGGACAGGGGGGACGAGGGAGCCGATGAGCCAGCGAGGCCATGGCTGGGAGTCCCGGTAGACTCACCTTGTTGAAAAAAACGTCTAGCGTTTACGTCGTGTTGGAACCTAACTGAGTGATCCCCCCATGGTTTCCGGGGATGCCATAGACAGTAACACTACATTTGCGGCCATAGTTGTCATTGATTTTACGCTGTTGTTTCATTTACCAGGGTAGGTCAACTCGGTTTAGCCTCACTACCATTTGTCAAGAGCTGCAGCGGAGAACGCAAGATGGACTTTCGTCATCATTACCATTGTCATCATCATCATCATGGACAGCAAAACGTCACGCGAATGTTTAGGTGTCACGGGAAGGGCTTTTGCACTGAGATGTGATAATCTAAGAGTATTCCCAGAGACCTGTGTCAACTTGTCCTGCCTGTTTGTGAAAATAAACAGCGCATTTGTACCAACTTGTTTCCCGTTTCTCTCAAAATTTTGCATATTTCCGTCCGTTGTGAAACGTCAACTCATTCCTCCCCTCCTAGGCTAGGAGCACTGCTTTCTGAGACACTCAATACGATGAAACTCGTAGTTCCCGGGATGGAACTCCGCGCTTTTAGAGTGTTGGTTCCTCTGCTGTGGGGTGCTGATGCAGAAACCATGGAGTGTGGGATCGGAGGACAGTGTCGTAGGGCTAAGTTCGTCATTGACGCCAGTTGTCCGTCTTCTCGTCTCCACTGAGAACGGAAGAGCTTTCGGTGTTATTGATGATTCTATTGTATCCTTTGATTGTCAACAAGAAACACTCAGATACAAGGGTTGAGGTTAATGACCAAATCGTTCTTTGTAGTCGACACTCTAAGCTTCAAAGTCGCACTCGAATCAGTCACGAGTATGTACGTCGGGGATGAACCATCCGCTTGGGTCCTCTTTTCTGATGCCCTCCCTCTTGCGGCTAGTGTACCGGGAGAGTACGGTGTCGTGAGTGAGTTGTGGAATACTCCTTCAGCTGCCTGTTGATGAGTCTGCTGTGAAATGGGAGTTTCGTCGGAGCAAGTTTCATCGCGAATGGTCCCAGAAATTCGTTCTGGTTTCCGACATCTTGAAGGAATATTGCGCGATATCTTGATATCATATGTGTGTGCGTTCGTCTGATCATGCACGAATAAAAGCCAAAACAGTGCGAAAATGGACAGTGGACTGAGTAATGGTATGATGGGAAAAGCCAGAAATAATGTTTACTATCGTTCATTTAAATAGAGCACGTTATATACAACGCATATACAGATGGTTACCTCCAGAAAACACAAGAACCATACGTTGTACGACACTGAAGGTGCCCATAAAAAAGGACGATAGAGGTACCATTCAAAGCGGTAGGCCGACTCACGGATAACGGCATCCGTTTCAAAGTAAACTGTCAAGGAGCGAAAGCGGCACCTTTTTCTGTAAAAAAATGAGTTAAGCTAAATCATAACCGAAATATTACACGAAGCGCCCCGTACATGAGAAGAAGGCAAGGTGCACACAGCATCTACAAAACGCTCAAAATTAGGGCATAACAGGACTGATACCAGCCTTGAATCGATCCTTCCAATGTGTATGCTTTGTAGGTTCAGTAGGTGACATTTGCACGGCATGCGAAGAACCCATAGGTGTATTGGGTTATGGAGACATGACATATGACATCGCGATGAACGCTGCTGCAAATGTGATGAGCGTCTCTTATTGGTTGGCCATCAACCTACCTATAGTACACTATGGGTAATTAGATGACAGACATGTGCGGCGCAACTGAGTTGTCATTCCCATCTATTTTTGATCGAACCTACCAACAACTGCCGTCGTGCGGTGAGCCACCCGTTCCTTTTCTCGGAAGACTGGATCGTGAGGGCCTTCTGATCGTATACTTCTTCAGCTTTGTTAGTGCGCTGCAGGCTAAGTGTATTGCCTGATTCTCGGTCAGACTCTATTTTTGGTTTTTCTCCATTATCTTTCCTAGAGTACGGCAACATTCACTTCTATACTGAGATACATCGTCTTATATTTGTAATATCCTTCTTCTTACCACCGGAGTTTCCACTTTTTCGTTTCTGAGAAATGAGGGACCAACTTTCATTTCGGCCCGCCAGTTGGGTAACCAGCATCGGTCGGCTTCACAAAAAGGTCTCCACCCGCACACTCCATTTTCTCAGTCCCTTGGGATCTCACTGGGCACTTAATGCGAGCAGAACAACAAGCGGTTCAACGCGGACGGCTAGTGATGAGTGTTATGCACAAGCGTCCCTCGCTTCGGTCACGGAGACAGACTAATCAGGAAGCGGATGCCGCAAACCGTGTTTGACAACGTCAACATGAGATATTCGCTGTTCATGAATCATGCAGACCTCATGGTTGGGAGCATCCGGTTCAAAATAGCTTGCCAATGTCCAAAGCCAAAGGAGGACCGCGCTTGACCGTCACCGCAAGTGGCTTGCGCTGTACCACTTGTGGTTCCACTCAATCACCACATGTCCGGTGTAAGCCGGAAAAACCGACCAGTAGGTGTGTGAGGGAGGTTTTTGTCTCCGGCCGCTCGATACTAGTTAGCCATCTGATTAGCTAGCGCGGAAAAGAAAACCTTATCTCTCGGAGGAATAAACAGGAAGGGACCGCAATCACAAAATCCACACTGGGAGGAACATATTGAAAATATGATGGAAGTAGTTCAGTATTGGGGTACACGCTAGTCTTCTCCCTCATGTTTATCAGGAGTGAGGAAACTTCACGGTTGGGCTGGAAAACAGGCAAAAAATGCATCATACAATAGAGTAACTGTCCTAATAGCAAAATGGTGCGAGGCCCGTGCAGGCAACGGTGGGCAATGAAAAAATTTGCCAGCGGAGCTTTTTAACCTCTCTAAAACCGGCGATTTTATTAACAATAATTCCGGTATTCATTGCAAATGCCTGCGAAACTTCTCAACCCTACTTAACTAATTTTCAAAAGAAATCCTGGAACGTAATTGATGTTGTATTCTGCCTTTTACAATATTATCTGTTAGGCTAGTGCAAGTATCCCGGAACCAAGGTTGTCCATCAGAACAGTTAAATCCCGTTCACCAGCAACCCGATTTCTCCCGTAGCATTCAAGGGAAGTCGAAACAGAAAGAATAGACCGAAAAATTAGGTGCAAGATAAAGTTGCAAGGATGAGGTAGGAAATAGCATATCTCGGTAAATAATTGGGACAGGGCAAAGTGAAGCGTAACAATCTTACAGCATTCCTTCTGGACATTGCAACTCCACTACAGATATTTGCCAGTTCATACCGAGTAACACAAACTTGATCGAGGAAGTGTATTCTCTCCGAAGGTGGTTCATATTTCGAGACATCTTCGAAGCACAATTTGCACGCAAATTCCAAGTCGCGTTCAGCGACCTGGAACCCGTATATCAAGCGCTAAATACGACTTGGAATTTTATACTTCCCTGCTATAACGTGTTGGAACACAAAGTTTGTACCCATTATTCCTACCCCATCAGTTGGTTCAGTTCGCCTCAAATGCGCCAACTTAGATGAGATTCTTCTAAGCCGTTTAAAGTATACATCGTAAAGTGAAACAGAAACCGAGAGAACGCGCGCCAGGAAGCGGTTTGTGCAATCTTTGAAGACGAGGCCCCATCTGAGAATAGCGATTCGGCAATTCAGAGCTCGATACGCGGATTTAAGGCAGAGATCCAAGGTATTAGGATCCAGTCGGCTCATCTTGTTCAGCCTCAAGCGGGCGTCTGTTGGCCAGGAGGACAGGCATTAAAAACAAGGTGTGGCACCGCTTTCGGCAATTACAGTAAATAACAAGGACGGAGTGAGATAACTCGCATAGTAGAGTTGTAGCTAAATGAGAATCAAGCGATGTATCAAACGATCTCTGGAAGTGCTGCTAACGACCTCAGACGGAAGGCTGTTCCAAAGGTTAATAACCCTGTAAGAAAAGAACTGCTGCCTAAGGAAGGTCCGAGGACGAAGCTTGAAAAGCTTCCTGTTATGTCCTCGCCGACCGTCATCATTCGCTATGATAAAGAACTGTTCAACGAGACCTACTCTGAAAGAAGTGTGTGAGAATTAAATCACCGCGGAGTCGTCGATATTCAAGTGGATATAGATCAAGAATTTCAAGTCGAGACTCGTACGCGACATTTCTCAAGCCCGTGACTAGTTTGGTAGCCGCGCGCTGGACACGCTCAACAGCTATGTCTTTCTTCAGGCCGGTATACACGACCTGATTAGGCATACTCGAGGAGCGGTCTTATATAAACCCCGTAAAGCGTTTGAAACGCTCCTTGTCTATGCGGGGGAAAGTGTGCTTCATCATCCTAAGGGTGGCACCAGTTCGTGGTGATACGCGAAGGATAACTTAGACGAAAACCACATGCCCAGAGGCTTCTACAGATCGATATTTTTGGCCGAATGGACTATGAATCACGAGGGCATTGCCAGTCCTCCACCGAGTGACATGTGTGCGCACTTATTGTCATTTAGTGGGAGACTCCAATCGTCCGACCAGCGCTTAATCGCGTCAAGATCAATCTGTAATGCACTGGGATCAGTGGCATTCCAGATTTTTAGGTCATCGGCATATAGGAGGGCGTTGCTGGAAATATTTTTCGGAAGGTTTTCGATGTGAATTGTAAACAGAAGAGGACCGAGCACTGACCATCGGGAAACCCCCGAAGAAGTGTAAAATAGAGACGAAAGATTTGATCCGGTTTCAACCCCAAGAGTTCTATGATCAAAAAGAGAGGCGATCTAGTGATGAACCTCTCCTTGAATGCCATGATCTCACGGTTCGTTTCAGAGGGCAGTGTGTGTCATGGTCAAAAGCCTTGGCAAGGTTGAAGGAGACAGCATTCGAGATGATGCCATTGATTTTGGTCGCCGTCAAACTATCCATGAAAAGAAGTATAGTTGTTTCACATGGCCCGTTAGGAAGGAAGCCGTGCTTAGTAAAAGGAAAATGATGGTTGAACAAGAACCGGTTGAGGATGGCACGCTTTAATAGACGCTCCATTATCTTGCATGGAATGCTAGTAAGGCTGATTGGCCGACAGCTAGCCTGGAAGTGTCAATCGCTCGTTTTAAATTTGAGTTCATCTGTTCTCTTTTCATGCGCTAGGGAGAATGCCAGTCTGGAAGTGTCTGTCTAAACAGCTTATAAAGGGGTTCTGCCAGACTAGCAGCTGCTTCCTTGAGAATCCTGGGATGGATCTTGTCAGGACCCATTGCACTGTATGAATTAACCTTGAATAGAAGGTCTTCAACATCTAGCACAGAAAACTCAGCGGTAACCAGTGGTTGCTGGAAATTCTGCAGCGGTAGGACGGGATGCCAATTCAGGCGGTGCGACGTTGTAGACTGCTGAGCAGTACTCCCTGAATAACTCGGCCACAACCAAGAAGTCAGATGGAGTCTCCAGTACCAGTTGACAGCACCGTGGCCAGTGTTACGTGTTTTCGATGAACGGTTATTTGCAAGCGCCCGTTTTCCCCCTCAACGAGTGTACTACAATTTGGCTACCCTGCCAAGATCAGAAGAAAAAAGGACTGACAGTGAAACAGGCGATAGGTGATCAAAACCCGAGGGGAGTATGCACGACTGGAGCGAAGTCAGAGGCGATATGCACCTGGATGCGGGTGATTGAGAACCTTTCTCACTGCCAGCCGAAAGCCGCAGTTTTCCCCTCTACCAATACCAGAAAATTCTGTTCTTTGGGTGCCGTATCGACGATGGAGCATAGCGAAGCACCACATTGAACAATTCCCCCTGGCTTGTCATAGAATGGCTCTCTTTTGTCTTCTGTTGGGTAAGGCGTTGGACACTGTTTTAGCAAGCCGAGGGATGGATACCGAGTCCTCCCATATGACTTCACAAGCGCTCTATCGATTGCTAGGCTCGCCTATGCTGACAGTGCGGTGTGGGCAACAGTTTCAGGGTAGACGACAACAGCCATGCGAAGAGGTCAGTGCGTCTGTGAGAGATCTTCGCTATCTTGCCCAGCAGGTGTATAACACCCAGGGCGCCAAAAGGCAAGATAAACGAGTGTTGGTGCATCTGGTCATCGAAGTGTCCAGCGCGAACACTGAACGTGAGCTCTTGCTGAATCCTCTGACCGCACTGGATGCGGCACTGAAAATCACAGAGGACTCAGCGGCAGTCGACGCCGCCCTTGAGACCCAGGAAGCGCCGTGTTTCGCGTAATGCAACAAACGACGTCATGCTGTCAGTCGTCAGACATGTCACCAAGGGCAGATATAGCGTTATAGAGTCCCTTGTGTAGCGGTTTCCCTCCATTTTCGCTCACGACATGGGCATGGAACCTGTTACCCTGGTTGGAACAACCGGGCGTATACCTCGCACTGACAGCAACATTAAGCTATTTCAGGTGGGCGAATTTGAAATACTATTTCCCATCACCAATCAGTGCTGCAGTAACATCGGCTTTTGCCGTAGAGTTGATGACTTAGAGTGCCATTGTCGTCAGGTTAGTAGATACGAAAGCATCTCGCACTTTGATTGAGTCAGACGTGGTTGGGTGACTCGGATCCCTGTTACTGGAAGTCAGCCACTGCTGATGGCTCACCCATGAGTATCCAAGGGACAGTGACATCCTTGGTGAGGGCAGCCAGTCATACGTTTTGACACGAGTTCATTGTGGTCCCTGGCCTCCCAGTTAGCAACAGAGTCGGGATTGATCACCCAAGCATCCAATACGGATGCTGAGTAAACATGGCAAGATGTCAGCTGGTCAAACCATCCCGTACGATGACCCTCAGACCACTATATGACCGTGGCGGGCCCGAGTATACTGTGCATGCCATCCCAGTACACGTCGTGTTACCGGTTGAGGCGTTGCTCAAGGCGTCGTGGTGCCTCAATGATACCCAACGTACCTTTAGATTGAGGCAAGTCATTGTTGACCACATGGATGTGTTTACCTGGAGTGGAAACGACTTGGGGCGAACAAACATCCCGAAGCACAAACTAGACATGGAACACCCCTCCTATAAAGACACCGCATAGGAGAAGCATAATGGCCTAACAAACAGATGTGCCGGAAATCACTGGCGAGATGCTTCAGAGAAATGCAATTCAACCGCCAAACTTTCCGTAGGCTTTTATTCTACTGTTGGAAAAGAGGGACGGTTGACTATAGAGATAATCAAGGTCGCTTTCAAGGGTTGGTTCTCACTGTTCCGCATCGATGATCTGTTTGACGCTCTGGGAGGTTCTGCCTGCTTAGGCACGTTGGTCTAAATTTCGGACTGTAGGAGCATAGGAATCATATCAGGTTAAATACAGCGTTTGTGTTACCCACGGGGCAACATAAGATTAAAACAATGCCATTCGGATTATTAAATGGCCTTGCCACATTTTAAAGTCCAATGTGCGGGTGTCGAATGACCTCATTCCTCATCGTTATCTTCTTTACTTGGATGATGTCCTCGTCCACGGGAAGACGAGCGAGAAAATCTGAGAAAAATAACGAACCCCTTTAGGAGGTTATCGCAAGTGTCTCACGCTAAACCACACGAAGTATGATGTAATGCGAAAATAAGTAACATCTCTGGGGCATGTGGTTTCTACTGGAGCCATTTAAACTGATCTGAGGAACGTTAGGCAGGTTATGACATTGCTTAACCCCACGAAATTTTGGGGAGATGTGTAGTTTCATATCGTATCACAGAAGATTCATGACGGAGTTTCCATGTTACGCTAGCCCGTTAAGCGTCCAGTTGGAGAACGTCGTAACTCCAAGTGGCCCACACAGTACGAGATGGTGTTCCGGGCCCTCCGGTGTTGTTTATGCTGCATCCTTATATTATCACTACCAGACTCATCACCGGCAGCCGAAAAGTGTCATTAGGGCCGTGTTATCACAAAAGGTGCTGTTGGACAAAAGAGAATGATTGCTTACGGAAGCCGCAGTCTTAGCAGGAGAGAAAGCGAGGTTATTGTACAACTGGGAGGGAGGTGTTAACCCTGGTTGTCTTTGTGAAGCAATACCGATATTGCTTGTGGAGTAGGCGGTTTACCGTTCGCACCGACCATCAATTCACCTGTTGACTTCAGGACTTCAAGAATTCGGAGGGCCAGATTATACGGTGACAGGAGTTTTGTCAGGAATAGAACTTTCTTTGCAAACATCGAGTTGGGAGTGATCACAATAATGCAGACTTATTTTCCAGGAGGCTCAGGCGTGTCCGTAGAGACTACTCGTCTTGCCGTAAGCAGTACGTAACACTTGATACTCTGCGAGGTTCCGGTTATGGACGGTGGTAGATGATCCATTATTGCGAGCCGGAAATTGCTCACATCTACCGGAAACAACGACACGGGGTTAGTAGACCCATAAGTGAAGCGATGGAAGGAAATAGTTGTGAGAGCCGCTGATCACAGGATTTTGAAAGACTTCCCGAAAGTTGAGTCATTCCGGAACGAACAAACAGGACGCTGCAGCCAGACGGCGCTTCTGGTGGCCACATCTGCGTCGTGACTTGGCAAACCACCGCTGTCTGAGCAAACGGTGTGGCAGTTTCAAAAATTCCAGGAACGAGTTGGAAGTCCCATTACAACCAACATACGCTGGCTGTCCGAACGAACTGGTTGGCGTAGATATCATAGGCATTCTAACGGAGACGGCAAGAGGCAAACGGTATGTACTTGTATTGGTTGACTATTTCACAAAATGGTGTGAAGCAATACCTTTGTCTCACAGTGGAGCGAGGACCATAGCCGATGTGGTTGTTGAACACTGAGTGTGCCAATGGGGAGCACCGGGACAGTTGCACTCAGATCCAGGATCCAATTTCGAGAGTGCGCTGTTGCAAGAGATCTGTCGAATCCTGGGAATTGATAAAACCCGAACGACCGCCTACCACCCCCAAGGCAACGGACAGGTTGAGAGAGTCGACATTTCACTTCTACAGTTACTGATAGCATTTGTGGGGCGCAACCTGCTTGATAGGGATCTGGCAATCTCAAAATACTTGTTAGCTTACCGCAGCTAGGTTCGTACACCCATCGAACAGACGCGCCACTTCTTGTTGGCTGGCCGGAAAATCCGACTACCATCCGATACCTGCCTGCCCTCGGCCAGTCGAATACAGCCCACGGTGGCGGAATATGTTTGCAAGTTGGTCGATACCCTGCGGTTGGCACATCAAATGGCTAGAATATATTTATACAGTGCGCACGAGCATCGGCGGGATTACTGTGACAAAAAGATGTTTGAGGTCGCCTGATATCTGGGAACAAACTGTGGCTGCACAAAGCGAAGGTCCATCCGCATGTCCCTACAAAATTGCCGAGCCAATGGAAACGGTCGTTTGTCGTGGAGGGCATATTATCTGACTCGAATTGCCTAATAAAAGATCCAGAGTCTCCAGTCAGTTGGCCTACGGTCGTCCATTGCGATCGCTGTTCAGGGATAGAATCATCAGCGACCCAGGAGGAGGTACAAACAGTGTTCCAGCGATCGGGTCAGAAGTTGAGGTTCCACCGGAAGGGGGTCGGGTTATTGCAATGAGGGCGCCGCCATAAATAATGGGACGTGATATGAAGTGAAACTGGCACCGAGGAAACGCGCGGAGTTAATCACTGCCCTTTCCTTTTTTGTTGCAAGGTCAGCGATTTGCGCAGTCTCCAAAGAAAACATCCCAGTTGAGGAGAAACTAATTGATCGAACTGTGATTGTTGGTACGTGTTTCCGGCTGACAGTTATTGACGAATTTTCGCCCACACACTAACCGGGCATATCACGATATGCAGACGGCATTATGCTATGTTGCCCTTGGTTTGAGAGTGAATACACTCTCGGGTAAAGTTCAAGGACTTCTGTGATATTCTGGGAATTTAGGCGTCGTCACGATCTGTGCCACCTATTCGTGATTCGGCCATTCGTGCGCTAGCCATCTATGGTTTTTGCCGAACAGCGGGCCGCGGCAGTAACTAAATTGAAGAGCAAGGGTAGAACGTATAGACCCGGGTTTCTGAGAACAGGAGTTGATGAGCTGCTAAATGGCAGTAGTCACTGATCGATGTGAACAAGCAAAAATGCATAAAGCGGACATAACCTACTTGACACTAGCGCACCCACTATCTCTTAACCAAAGGAGTACTATGAGTAGGTTGATGACTCATCGATCCCAAACGGCAGGCGCATTCGCGGTCCGCACACATCGCAACGCCATATAGTCATGTCACCACGACCTATGGCACCGATGGTTCCTTTGCGTACCGCGCGCTTCCGTTCTCGGCCGCGCAATGCTGCTCACTGAACTTGCGGACGCCCGTCCGGATCATATTTCTCCAGACCGTTCGGTTCATCACTAACATTTTCCAACGTTTACCAATATTATTATGACGCTGAAGACTTTTCTGTATAACAACCGGGCGTTGCAGCTGTTGACCACCTGGATTTCGTCAACCCGATTTCATTTGCCCGTAAAAAACAGTTTTGGAATGCGATTGACGTGGCCTAGTCAACGAAGCTGATTCAGCATCAGCATGGCTTCCATCCCGTTCATGTCCGCTCGCCGCAGTACCTCAGTGTTCGGAACCATGTCCGACCACCGAATACCCAAGATGCGTCTCAAATACTGCAAACGGAAGCGGCCCAGACAGCACATGTTCGGCTGATACAAGTTCCACGTTTCACTGCCGTGCGGAGTTACAGAGAGCTCCATTGAGCAGCAGATACAGAGCTCAGTAGCCGTCTCCAGGCTGCGGTCCTTCCAAGCTCGCTTATCAGGACGTCTGGAAAGAGCACTAACCTTTGCCACGCGAGCTGGTAACTCGCAGTCTTCGGACAAATCTGTGGACAAGTTGCTAGTGGAGTAGCACAAGACCATGCAGCTGTTGACATCTCCACAAATGCGAATTTCAGACGCAGGCGCAGGAACAGAACTTTCGACCGGAGAAGGCTGAAGGAAAGAAAGTGTCACAAGTGTTGGCGTGTAATCCAAACTTCTTGAACGCGATTGTAATTAAGTTGGCTCAGAACACGATTAAACGTGCATTCATATCCGGGTTGGCAATGAACCGGCGCATTTGTAGACACAATAACGGTTTGGTTTGCAACCGATATCGACAGGCATACTTGAGATCCACAACCCTCGCTGAAGTGCCAACAAGCACACAGCGCATTGATCTGTTTACGCTAGATGCTGTGTGGGACTGTCCTGTTAGTTGTCGCTTCGGTTTCTTTGATCGACTGTACGCCATATACGATCATAAATGTTACTGCTTGCAGCTCACAAACATCGGATGCAGAATAGGAAGACAGTTGTGATATTGCCGAACTTTTGTGCAGTGGGTCACGTCAAAAAGATGTATCCATGGACGCGTCTAGGACATTACGGCATATGTTGCGCGCTCATCTTCCAAGTCTACCGGGTAATCCACGAACATTGCTGAAGCCAACACGGTTGACCGCACTGCGCAAATTTGGACCTGGAAGACATCTGCACCCCGGATTGCATAACGCTGCGTATAATGCTTCACAAACCAGGTAAAGAAACAATATTTGCTTTGCTAAACAGGATCGGTTACGTTACCAACATAAACGATATGCTAACTGATAATTCGAAATTCAAGAAGACGGATAGAGAAGAAGACAAGACACCAGCCACAGAAAGGGTGATATCTAAAACGTTACGTGGAATGAAGCAGAAGGGGATAATTGATTCGGCCACTTTCGAACGCATTCGTCCCACTGGAACAATAATCCCTAGGTTATACGGTCTGCCCAAAGTGCACTGAAGAAGGTTTGCCTTTGGGGCTCATTCTAAATAGGTGCAACTCGCCTCATTAAGCTCTGGGCAAATGGCTTGCCGATCCGCTCAAATCCCCGGGTTGGAGAAGGCAGAAACCCAGTCTCCGGGACACGTTTCATTTCATCGACGCAGTCCAAGACCTGAACCTAAACAAACAAAGAATGTTCACATTCGATGTTGCCTCACTATTTACGAACGTGCCTCTACAAGAGACAATTGACTATTTATGCGATTACATCGAGCGTAACAACAAACAGGTGAGCATCCCAAAAGATGAACTGAGAGAACTGCTGGTGCTTTGTACGAGTAACGTTCAGTTTCTGTTCAATAATGCAATCTACCGACAGAGAGATGGAGTGGCAATGGGCTCGCCTCTAGGTCCCCTGTTAGCTGACGTTTTCATGAGCAAACTGGAGACTAACCAACTGAGTGCGGTCACTGGACAGTTTGTATAATATAAGCGTGACATTTACGACTTTTTTGCATCGTCAGTGAGAATTCTAACGTGAACAGAGTTATGACGGCTTTTAGCTAAGGCCACAACCGTGGTAAATTCGTCAGGGAGTAAGAGAAAAGTGGCCAAATGAACTTTCGTATGCTGGCAGATTAAGAACGTTATTAAGTTATAAACGTGTTGCAGCTTTCAATCTGTTTCCTCCAATTTCAAGTGTCTCAAGTACAGCACAGCGATGAGCAATATTCGTCAGACTCTCATTAAAGTCTTCTTGCTAGCGTTCCGGTTTTGAGCTGTTGTTCTCATTGAACGTGTACGACAGCTGGGAACGTTTCGATGAGGGGTTATCGTGCGCTGATTTGGTTTGTGTAAGCTAGCATACGACACCCATAATACTGCGTACACTCAAACGCCTTAAGCACCGCACATTTTTCCGAACAGATAAAGTGGTTTTCAAATGTGGCTTCTCTCAATCAGATGGCATCGGTGGGGTGCACTAACTTTTGGTGGAGCGGTGATGGTGTCGTGGAGGGTTGGCGGATTTCCCTGGGTGCAAGCCTCACCGTCGCCCCAATGTGGACACCACCAGCAGTTCTTCACCACCCCACCCGACGGTAGGATCCCCACAGCCACTCCACGTTCACCCTACCACGACCCTACCAAATTGTTAGGATTGTGGGCTGATTTGTTCGCAGTGTTCGTTTCCGCATACGAAGAACCTCGGCGCGACACGGATGGTCACACATCGCAGTTTTTCTTCATTGTGTCACAAGGCTGGATTGGAGGAAGTCGAGTGCAATCTCACGTCTAACATACACGTGAGTCCATATGTAGAGAAATATATGTATTGATTATGCATGCGATTTTCGACAGACAATAATATAAACACGACCATGCACAATGATACATGCTATTATTCGGACCAAGAAGTGGACCGAGTATCCGGGTAAGCCCCAAACGCAGCCATGGAAATAACGCATACTTTCAGGCAGGGACTGAAATTCTATGCAGGCTCATGTCGAAGAATACTGAACGTTTTGTTTTAGGGAGTGGCCCATAAGTAAGCTCGTAGAAGCGAGAGTGAACAGAGATATGCCTGAATCATGTTCTCAACAGCTACACAGTTACCCGCTCCTGCCTGTATACCCACCTATTATGGGACATAGCTGCACATCTTCCATTCCGCCAACACAGTACACTCTGTGGGCCAGTCACACGTGCCCTCACTCTGATGGTTTGTAGTAGTTCACACTGGTATCTTATGCGCAGTGTACTTTGGAAGGACGTTTCCTCTCAAACCTGAGGTAGAAACTTGAATATTGCTGACCTATCGATCTTGTTTCAGGAGCATTTAGATAATGTCGTAACTTCACGGCAATTTTGGAACTGGCATTTAATTGCCGCGGAGCTTGAACAGTCCCAGGTTAGATCCGGCTCTTCATCTGTCTCCGATCAATCGACCCTGCGTTCGGTATACACCAAAGACGCGTTTTAACGTGCGTCCATCATGATATGTTTCGCGCCCATCCTCCGATTTTTGAAAGGGAACGACTGATCGAATTTGTACGGCAACCGAAACATCAGCAGGAACCCCCGCATTGCCAAATTCACCCTGCTACAGAATTATCCCCGCGGTCATTGCTGCAAAACACGGAGCATCGGGGTGTCGTTACTTCCTGCAGAAATCGATGAAATTCGACATTGGCTGTTCAGCGGTACCGTTTTGTTCAAAGTCATCAAGCATTTTTACGGAAGGGGGACGACGGTGGTTACGTTCAACCTACACACCCGATGGTTCGTAAAAGTCAACACAGTTGGCTGCTCAGGTCACCTGCATGTTTAACTGAACACAAGCGGTAGGTCCTGTTTCGGCGTGGGTGATCAAAATCGTATGACGCATTTCATGTTCATAAATGACGAATGAATACAATCATGTTAGTTTGTTCATTTTAGTTGCAGATAACAGCAAGTTCAGCTTACCCGTGTGCTCCGGTTGGGCTGCAGATGATAAGTACAATAGCAATCGCTTTTTCCTCTGGCAATTCGTCGTCTTCGCCGGACCATCAAAGACAACCGTCGTGGCCATGGACAGCAAAGCAGCCATACAAGCAGCAATTGCATAAAAGCTGTTTCAAGTGCACCAACTCCTGTGCTGAGCGCACATTTCGGGGAACGTGAGCTGGCGGACTTTCAGTTGCACGGTCAACGAGTGGTTTGGGATTTCTATGCTTACGCTTGACCGCCAGCGGTACGCTGCAGCATTAGCTATTGTGCAGAACGTCGACTACTCGTTCCACAGTGATTATATGATGGCCATACTCGTATCTGGACTTAAAGAATGGACGAATTATAGCAACCCGAGTGCCCTAGTATTTGGCAGGCGGAACAACAACTTTGTGGAAGCGACTCATCGCTCAACAAAACGATTCAATCTGAATGATCAGATGATAATTAGAGAGGCTGTAGTGTGTTTAACAGCCATCTTCGACCACAGTATCATTTACCGACGGGCACTGCTCAACTCTGCATACCTCGCATACCCGCATGTAAATAGTCATGCAGATTATGTTGGGTTATCTAGTCGACTAATCCCGTAGGCGGTGCAGCTGATGTGAGAATACATCTCCGGTGGAACTCATCTCACTTTAACTGCTTCTCAGAAAGCGTTTTCTGTGATGGACCATAATCACATAGACAACGTCGATCCAATTAATTGGACTTGCGATTGCCCGACTTCCTTGGAGTATCTGCCGCCATGTATGTACTCCCTGCATGTATATCGAACGTTTGGCAACCGCCTGGACAATCTGCCTGCTGCTCCACGATGGCAGGAAAAGTTCACTGGAAGTGCAGTAGAACCGATGAATACATCAACTATGTTAAGAAACAATCTATATCAACTGTTCACCATAATTTCCACTACATCAAGCTCGCTGCACGTTGGAACGAAGTTCCTCTTTAATAACAGAGAAAATTCCAGCGAATTAAGTCCCTGAAGCATACCAAAATGGACTGTCACTAGAGTTAGTTCCCGATACCAAAGTCCACGTGCAAGAAGAAGCCAATGTGCGCGAGGACAAAGCGTGCACTAATTCAAACAATAGACAGGCAGCTAATATATACAGTGAACCTAACTGGTACGAAGAATGGTTTGTAACAAGAGAGCAAAAAGTTAACATACTACAGAACATTGAAAGTTTCCACTGTGAACTGCGAAATACTCAGATGTACGTGTGTCAAGTCTTACGACGCTGCAGCAATTATTGAGCCAGGAATGATGGCCAAAGTATAACTGGACGGCATAACATTCATCCAGCTGCTGGACGAACTTCGATAACTTCTTCGCATTTGAGGTTATAGTAGGCTGCCCCCATGCTTTATTCTAATTGAAGATTCGTCTTTTAACGCGATCACCTCTGCAATTGTTACCTCGGATCCTCCGGTACGTCCCTCATTTGTTCATTGTATGTTCCAGTTCGTTCCTGTTTACCTCACTGGTTTATTAATGCTTTCACACTTTGCAACCACCGGCCGCATAGACGCAATTTAACCAAGTTTGCTTACTCAATCTTCGTTACAACGCCCTGCTAATATCAACACCTTTTTCTTCGCAATTAATTCAGTTATTTTCGCGATGAGGTCAAAACGGTTTTTGACCGCCTTTCATTATGACTGTCAGAAATTTATTTCTAAATCGTTGTCTGTAAATCGCGTGCGGTTGCTAGAACTGTTTATTCGAGAGTTTGCTAACTGTTGTGCTACAGTTTGTGTCTGTGGGCTTTCGGCTCTTCTGAATAGTGTATATGGTCCATTTGGGGACAGGTTGTGTCCTGTGTTTCTCACTTAGAACCATGTAAGACAATTCATCTCCTGCAGGGGTTACTTTGGGATCTTCAGGAATCATGAACGACAATATCATATCGCATGTGTTTGTATAGCAATCAAAGGAGATGCGATTTAGTTCATGACACTGCTAGAAGTAAGCCTTTGCACTCAACCGCCGAACTGCTCTTGCGGCACGCATTCAAATAGTTTTCGAGTAAGTCTGTCCTTCCGCAAGTGGGGAGGCCATACTAGTTTCCCTTGCTGGAAGTGAGTGCGTTTTTGAAACATAATCGCTCTACTCTTCCAAAAAGACGCTAAAGAAGAGGTAGTCCACCATACGCTTTCTTGGCGTTCGCCTCACTGTTGGGATAGCTCGAAAGCGTATGCGACACCATGGTACCAGGTCGACTTCCTGCACCCATAACTTCGAACGGGACCTATATGACGAAGATTGGGAAATTATGCTTATGCCTGACGTACATAACAATAAGTCCGATCATATTGAATATGATGTGACGCGCTCCAGGCCGTTGATAAATGGCGTAAGACACGATAGCGTTGAAGCTGCCACGTACACCATGTCAGGTTTTGATGTCGTCTGCAATTGCTGTTGAGTACAATGATACCTCACGTAGAAGGTCGCTGATGAAGATGGAGAAAAGGAGTGGTCCGAATTGCAGCCTTGCGGCACTCTGCCAGGGCAGAGTTTGAAAGAGCAAATGCAGGAACGCATGTAGAGTTTTCCTTATTTTTGTTCACAAACGTTGCTTCACTTTTGTACAACAACTTTTGTATCACCCTTACTTGTTGTTCAAATTGATAAAAGTGACCTTGCAATCCAATACAAAATTTGTGCACACTGGCCTGCTCTTCTCTTCGTTGCGCAGTCGCTTGACGATACTACACGGATCTTTCACCCAATTTTTAGCTCCGTCGTATTACGAACATCGTCGCAGCTCCGACCGCGTTTCAGCAGTCCACGGTAACTCCGTAACATCCCTACTTCCCGATATTGGTAACTTGGAACATTGTGGTGGTCATCTTGAACACTTCCTGTGAGTCAGATCCTTTGATTACTGTAACTTGCCGGTAACCTCGTAGCTGTTCTGTTTCATTTGTTCATTGTTGTTATCACCGATAGCCTGGTGAGGTACACTTGCATTTGCTTAGAGTATTCAGTAACTAGCCCTGACCACTACACGCACCCGTGCACGATAAAAATGGCTTTCTAGATAAGGCACAGGTAAGTAAAGAAAGACTACCACTAACACAGCAGCGGTTGCGCTTGACCAGTAAAACAAAATAACTAACGCGACCAAATGTCGTGACAAGGTCAAGATGTACGGCGTCAACGCGTACACCACCATCGGCAGCAGAGGTTCATTGGTCCGCGCTTAGCAACAAGTGCGGAATATATGAACGGTCGCTAAGTAAATCAAGTAGCTCTTCGTTAAAAAACGCTCATAATCGTAGTTAGACACCAATTCATAGAATAACGCTCCAAAGATATCTGGTGCACCGGTTAGGGATGATGCCGGACGACAACGGCAAGCCTGGCTACATTGACCATCAGTCTGCAAACGGGGCTAATATTCGCCGATTACCAGTTTTCAAACGCCGTTCCTATATATATGGACTGTGTGGAAAGGGGACTCAACGGGGCAGCCGGCTGTGTAGTCACGTATGCAAGGAAGTGGGGATACACAATCTGATCCGGAAAAATGCGAATTCAATTTTTCGAGGTCTCGTCGGCGCACCATCCGCTTTGCCATCAACAATAAAGCTACCGACAGAAATATCGACGCTGTCTGTTGCAAAATAGTTTGGCATGCCATCTGCGAACACAGTGCTGTAAAAGTCAGCTGAAAATCCAGAAGTTCCGCCCTCACAGCCCATAGGTCCTTGTGGGTTGGTTAGTTGTGGCACATCAGCTTTGGGTATACGGGTTTTGAAGCAATTTTGTGTAGGCTTCAAGGATGTTCGACAAAACCCTGAGGTAAACGTCGTTGGAAACCCAGTCGATATTCCTGGACTAGTTCGGTGCTTTGATTTCGAAGTAACGCATGGGAATAACAATCCTCTGAAGCCCATCACTTTTTAAACTGTGTCCACGCTGGACGTTCCGTGCGGACCATCTCCGATGTACAGGACCGGAACAAATGTTATGGTTTTTGGCAGATAGTAGGTTGAAATGGTGTTGGTTAATTTATGGCTTCGTGAATAGTATCATTGGGGTTGCCACACTGCATTAACAGACAGTGGTGATCTAAGTTGAGCTCGCAGGGCTTCGGCTGGGAATATATAGAGTGTGCCTATCATAATTTCTCGAAAATTCCTCCTCGGAACGCTTGTTGAGGAAGTAAGCTCAGCGCTGCAGGTAAATTCGAATGTTAATATGGCGTGTTCTCTAAAGCCAAGTGAAGCATCCAAAAATAGATTGTCATTCATCAGTTCATTCGTGGGGAGGACATAATCCAAACAGGGAATGGCATGGCTTACACGCCATCCTATATAGTCACCTACTTTTTCAGTAATGCCTGTAGCGTGACCTGCAACTGGATGTATGACGGGCATTGAAAGATGGAGCTGATTGTGTGGTCGTACGTCATCAAGATATGTAAATATCCCAAAGAGGAGAAACAGCTGGGCCTAGACATGGATGCCTCACGACGTCCAATGCAGAGGCAAGGAGGGCGATGAATTACGCCAACAAATAAACTTTCGCGATGGGGTTGTGAAATGAAGTAACGACCTGGTTCTGAAATGGCAATAGGCATTGGGTGAGACAGGATACTGGCTGGGAAGGAGTAGCGGATATAATAAGCGACCCCGTCATATCTACCCTTAGTCCTATCACTCCGAAGGGGGTATATCTGCTATATTAGTCCACGGATCAAGATTATGCTTTGAAACCCACGATTCAGTAATCAGAATGAGGAGTAAGTACTTAAGGAAGCAAAGCACACGGAGTTTTGACTGTTTAATGGTCAGGCTATAAGCATCGTTATGAGCGAATTCGACAGATTTTATTCTGAATCAACGCAGGTTTTTGGATATGACAACGAAGTGGGATTTTTGGGGGACACTGAGGGCATTCAGGCAGGGGTTATCGCCAAATATAGCTAAGCCGGTTATATGGCGGTATGGTGAGATTACGGATTTGTCTAAGAATTTGGAATCTTGAAAAAATCCGGGTTATCTTTACGGATATGTGATGGCATAATCACTTCCATTTAGAACACTGGCGCTGTCCCGCCGCTGTAGTGGGCAAGTGAGTAGATGCTCGACCCTCGTGCACTAAACATTTAGGACGCCATTCCTGAGGAGTAATCAAAACGTACACTTGGCTATCTTTATGGGCGTTCCCGAGTGTCTAAGAAGTTAATTCAACCTAAGAGTTCAACGTGATGTAAAACCGTGGAATGTTCTCTGTTCCAAAGTAGGAGCTGGTCAGACTCATCCGTTAGGCTTCACTCGGTTAGAGAGAATTGTCGGTTGTTACCCCTTCCAAAAGCCTGGCGATTAAAGGACCAGCAGCGATCGAGCCATTTCGTCCGGCCACCTCAGAGTATTGGTCACACCCTGGCGCTTCCGTACACACGGATGTGTATAAGAGACAGGTGTTAGAGACGGAAGCGATTTGAAAAAGAATTCATCGATCGGCTACAGAGCAACTTAGTCGGAAGTATCCCTGATCTACTTGATAATGTCTTGGAATAGTATCTCCATCAACGTAGATTTTGTGCGTCTGTGATGGATTTAGATAACAATATAGTCCGATCGTTCCCGCACATACCACAACTTCCATCTTCAAAAGGAGATGTATTCCCGCGACTTCTGAAGGTTACAGTCACATCTGTGGACGTGACTGCTCAAGTTTTGGAACGCTGCTGGCATGGACGTAGTTTTATCCCAGGAGGTATGTCTTTCCAACCTGATCATTCGGGAGAGGAACGCCAGAAACTCTTGTTATATCTTTTGGGTCACGCCGGGCATTTCACCGTTCCGTTAATAGATCTTCAGGTATACAGTAATATAACCCAACAAAACACAAAAAATGGGTTTCGGCCGTCCGCAACAAAATCTTGTTCGTCCGGGCCGTGTCCTGCCGGTCATCTCGTTAGTAACTCCTTGAAGTGACTACAGACTGATGCTTAGAGTTTGCCTACGACGTGGGATAAGCGAAACGGACTCAATCCTCAAAGTTGTTCCTCGTCGTGATTACTGAACCCCAGCTCTCTGCGTCTCATTTAGATTCTGAGATGGAGACGAAAAACAGGGCTGTAAATCTTGCAAACAGAACTTCCGACAGAGGTGGTGGTGCAGCTAGTTATAACCACACTTCACTAAATGCCATCAACCCATCGATCTCGTATCATCCCGAATACCACAGTCCAACATGTGCTGCATGATGCTGACCACTTCAGGCAATTAGCTGGTAGGTGCACCCTATCGACCTTCTTTCTCCAGTCGTCTTCGTGATGATCTAATCGTCATGGGGTTAGAAGGAATGGCTCCACAAGGACATTCTTATGCTTTTGTGACGGGTAACTTCAATCTGTCCAGAATCAACCTCGCTCGCTGGCTCACCCGCGGGCTCGAGGACTCACCAGCTTCAAAATACTTCAACTCAGAGGTTTCCTTAAATCTAACGAAACACAGTTGTGCTTACATGTGGTGTTCAACGAGTCAAGCGTAATCTCTTTTGGATTACGTTCTTGCCAATGAGGATTTGATAGTTGACAGCCTTGAAATGGCAGGTCCCCTAGGATTAAGTGACCATACTACCACCATGCTTAGCAATATATCCAGCGCTGAACTCGCTCGTTAAATGAGCATCCACCACAGAAACTTCAGGCGTATGAATTCGGAAGGTCTCATATTATATATCTTGTCTGTAATTTTAGAAGACACTGGCCCGGCCTGTTCTGTTGATGTCTTGTGCTCAAAGCTTTCCGGTGCCCTTAACAAATCTGTAGAAATCGGTATACCACTGTCTACGGCCAAATCATGGAATACTTCGCATCAGTTTTGCTGCTATACAGTGAACTTAAACCACAGCAAACAGAAAGATTGGGCAGCCTCTGTGATGCCAGGGATTGAGTGCGATCAAGAGCCGTACGGGCGCCTTCAAGTCGACACACGGCCTTTTCTCGAAAAAACTAATTCTGCCTCGTTGTTTGACTTGTTTTCGATCCCAACAGCGTGTTCAGTTTCGCGTCTTCCACTTGAAAGATAAAAGCGCGTGTGACCTAGCTGACGGGTCAGTCCGGATTCACCCGTAATTGAGCTGAATATTTTGGGTTGTTGAATGACTTTTACGACAGCGTCTTCACACCATTTTTTATAGCGCCAGTGCCCTGTAAACCGTCGTCCTTCTGGAGGGCATGTGCTTAGCAAACACGTTGCCACTAGCCTCACTGGCCGAGCTGCGCAACCTCAGTGGTAGCTCCTTTTGGCCAAATGGAATTCCTCGTCTCATGTTGTTTGAAGGTGCCGAACGGCTTGCCGGCCCTCTTAGCATGTTACCTACGTCGTCGTTCGAAATCGAGTGGCGTTTCCACGAAATAGAAAGTTACCAATCTGACAGTATTCGATAGCGGTCACCGTAGTCTTCCAGCCAAATATAGATTATCCGCTGTTCTTCCTAGGGCATCCAAAGGGCCTGAAACGCTCGCAAATGACGCTACATCTAACTACTTCATCTCTACTTCCCATCGTGAGTTTCACAGAGGGCACTCACGTGCAGTAGGTTTCCTGTCGGTCAATGACCATTGGACAAAGTCAGCCCGTCAAATCATGGGAGTGGATGTTGCCTATCTGAATTTCGCTAGAGCGTTAAGTAGAATGAAGTACATCGTGTCACCTAATAAGCTACCTAACCTTGACGTTCGTGGTAATTTGCCCAGGTGGTTTTACCCCTACCCCACCAATCGCTGTTACTATGTTCACGCCATCTCCTGATTATGTGGCCCCTACTGAAGCAGCAATGGCCTTCCCCAGGGCTGGATTCTGGGGACACATCTCTTTCTATTTCACGTATCCAACAAAACCTATTCATTTTATTCCCCCCTGTTGCTATTCGCGTATGACGTCCAATTCTGGCGTAACATAAAACTCCTGTGGATTCCGCCATTCTCAGAAGTGACGTGAACAATTGAGTTGCCTAGTCTCATGCCAATCCTCTGGAGTTCATCATCGAGGAGTGCGAAGTAATGTACATTCGTCACCCCCTCCCACACCGTCCCTCCGCATCTGCTTATTGAGAGAGACTTTGGACATTGGTTTTAATTCTGTTTAAAGCTCAATAAACACGGGTTCTAACGTTAGGACAGCCAGCGAGAGAGTTGCGCTCCTCAAGCGGCTCATTGGCAAGTGTCACTACACCTGCTTTGAACCTCTCTATAACAACTTTGTTCCTCATCATCTTGAGAATGGCACGGCAGTCTACAACCCCTCACATCTCCAGAAGAATGAGATTCTACTTGAGGATGTTCAACAAAAGACCATAACGGCAATCCCGGGATTTCGTGTGTAGTTTCACGGAGGAGGATTTGAGGATCATAATATGTGCTCCCTGGAGTTTCGTAGATTGGAGGGTGATTTGTCGCTCACTTTTTCAATCCTAAAGACTCCCTACCAAGCACACCTACGGGATGTGATTCAAGCAGTCGTACTCTGAAGATCGAGCTTCGGCACAGTAAATAAGAATGTTGATGTAGCCTTATCCCGTCTTGCGTTTGTAAGGTGTGGAGCTCTTTGAGTGATGGTATCGCCCCGGTGAATTCTCTGTCTGCTTTTAAAGTTTAGTTGGACCGAATCTTCCATTCTTGATTCAGATACTTCACCTGTAATGAAATTCGGATTCATTATCTCCAGTCATGAGATGCGGAACACTCAAAGTTAAGCCTCCCACTTCTGTCATCAACCCACAGAACCAGTGGAGTAAGCTTTGCAGGATCCATCCCCGGAACATTTTCACTGTTCACTGATAAGGTGCAGGAATCGCTCGGTTCGTGAGCCTCTTCAATGATCATCTCGACATTGTAATATGCGGGGTGCTACTTACCTTCCTTCGTCCGACGTGACATCGTGTGTAAAACTGTGAGCTGCTTGAAAACCACGTCAGTGAATGTCAAAACTGCTTGCCTTGCTTGCACGTACGAGCTATTAACAGTCATCAAAACAGACGAACTAGGGAGCCAAGTTGTCCTGGCCGCTGTTCGAGAATCGTGAACAGATGACCATGAAATATTTACTCATTTCGGAGAGAGAAGTCCGCTTCGAACTTCACCCATAAGTCATCTTGTGAATTACAGCGTGTTATAACGAGATTAACGCGAAATTGTCCGTAACTCCGGAGGTATACGTCCAGATAATATAACCGTTGGTTGTGAAGGCCCATCACTTCAGCCGTCACACTTGTGGCAACTCTGCGCTGCTTCAAGTTGGGACAATTTTTTCTTTGTGTAAACCGGAACACTCGAGCGGCCGTACTCTAGTCTCAGACGAACACCAGACAAGAAGAGTGAACAAAGGGCCTTTCTGGTTTGATGGAGGATTAAGGGCGCTGCAGACGAAGGTAGAAAGTGACGGCACGAGCGGTACGCTTGAGCTGGGTTCTGTGTATTTCAGCATTTGTATTGCATTTTGTGTCAGATGATTTCTAATATTTCTTGCAACTTTTGCCTCTCTGAAGCTCACGTATACACTTGGTGTTTGAAGCATACGGACCAATATTACATTTTTTGCTGAAAAGTCGTAAGCCATGCGTTCTTCCTGTGCACCGTATCGCCTGTGTGCCGAATTTTGAAAGGTTGGAGGCTAACGGAATGAACCAGCAATTTCTGCTCATCTCCGAATTTATTGGTCTTCACAGTTCCTTCCGCTGTGGACTGAAAATCCCTTCGGAGAAGTGCAATGGATTGTAACCATTGGATAACACCACTCATTTTCTCGGAACTCTAAACCAACGCACCTTTACGGACCACTGCGGGTCATTTCCCTCTGTTTCTAACGCATTTTGGTTTTGCATTCGTACTAATGCTTTATATAAATTTTAGGCCAACTACAGTATGGTCACATTGGGGTGGCAGTGGAGCCTATGCAACTGTGATTCATTATCAGGAAGAGCAAGCTCCCCTGCGTGCACAAACATTTGGAAGACTCCGACGAAATGAGTCTGATATGAAGTTCCATCAAGCTGGCATGAGTGATATTTTCAAATGACATACGAGAAGCATCACATTTCAGTCAGCTGCACTACATCTGATATCTCAAGGTTTTTAAATGGTCCATTACATTTAAACCCCTATCATACTTTGGACAAGCAGGGCGCTGAACGATGAAAGCAAACTTAGAAGTTAATTTATACTGAGGTACCCAAAGTTTGGAAACTATCATGAGAACTTGCACGAACTTCGATAAGATGATTGCACAAGCTTCTTCGATAACACTTCACAAAAATTTTCCAGTGCTGAAAGACATAGGAGAGCAGGACTGTCTCCAGACTGCCCGTATGGAGTTTGTAGAGACACCCTTGGTTAGTCGCGAATTTTGACAGCTTTGCTATTCACTCCGACTGTTGGCATTATTGATATTGCTTCATTGCATATCTGCGCCTTTCTTGTTTGTTCAAACGTCCACGGTCACAACAAGAACTTCTGGTCGCCTGCTAGCTGGTTGGTCGTGCTCCGCTTTATGTTGTGCTTTGCTTTTAGATCATTTTGTCAGTCTACTTGCAATGAATGGCGTTGTTTAGTAGTCGGTTTTCTCGCTTAAACCTTGTGCAGTATAGGCACGATTCAAAACAGAAACGTTACAATCCTCTAACGTCTGGTCAACCCGATTAACTGGCAGTTTCCTTTCAGCGCTTATCTTCGACGCGTCACAACAATGTGGTAAACACGAAATCTATCCATCCTGACAAACAATTTTTCCTTTGAATTTACTCTTTAATAATTTTGTGTATTATGTGTTCATATATATGCGAGTAACTTTTTCACTCGTTTCTGAAATAAATGTGTGCATAGTTCATTTTCGCCTTATTTCTCCATGCACTCAGAAGAGAGACAGACGGTTGGAGCAGTCACCACTGCCGTTCCATAGTTCTTAGATATGGAAAATGCCCTTATGGCTATGGTCTTGGAGGCGGAGTTCTGCAACTAGCTCGTCGCTGCAGACCATGCGAAATCTAACCACTGATTCATCGGGCTTTCTGAAGAGGTCACAATACAGGCGCGTGATTTCCTTCTAAACTTACAAACTAAGCGTAAGTACGCCGCACTAAAGGAAGTTGTCATCAAACGGAACACACTGCATGATAGACCACGGCTGCAACAACTATTAAAAGATCTGCCGTTGAGTGATGAGCAACCGTCCAATTTGTGGCTTTCAAACCATCAGTCGCCACTCTCTTCTTCTGTGGATGAAATACCCATCAGCCAGTCGTAAATATAGCGTCTCTATGTTACCACAAGCCATCCACATGGCACTCGGCCATGGAGCAGCCAGTCCTCTTATTCTCCAACCCGCAATATCTTAAGCTCATTCGTTATTGACCCCGAAGTTCTGACAACCTTTTTGCTTCACAAACCAGCCAGTTTGAGTCAGTTTTACCTGCTCGTACCATGTCAAGATTAAGGGTCCACGGGCGTCGTGTCGGTCCAGACGTTTGACCCCGGACAGACTCAATGTAGCTAGTGCACATTTCGAACATATGCTCGAACGCGGAATAATCCAACTTTCTAGAAGTCCATGGGCCTCCACACTCCGTGAGTTTCCTAATGAGTCAAGCGACTGGCAATCTTGTAGTACTTATCATTGCTTCAACCTCTTATTCTTTGCATACAGGTCCTGGCAGCTTAGCCTTCTGACAAAACTGTATTCAGTAAGATTGGTTTGTTCCGTGACTATCGTCAGGTTCCGGTGGAGGAGAAGGTCATCTTTAAAACGACCATTATCACGCTTGTTGGCTTATTCCAATTTTTCGAGTGCCATTTGGCCTCAGTGATGCCGCAAAACCTATCAGCGTTTGATTCACGAAGTCTGCGGGAACTTAGATTCCGTTTACCCCAAACTTGAAGATATTAGTTGCTAGATCATCAAAAGAGGAACCTCTGGAACACCGTTATCTTCTCGTCAGATTAGCCCAACACGGGATAATTATTAGTTCAACTAAATGCAAACGTGAGAGCGATATTTGAAACACTGGGTCCCTTTCGAATAACTTCATCAATGCAGAAAGAAGACATGTTGCGATATGTTAACATTTCGTTTACTCTCATCAGTCGCAAACGTAAAACATGCGAGTTATATATGACACACAAATAGAGATAGACAGGGTATGGACACGCATACAGTCACACCACGTGTTACGTCATCACCACCAAGGCAACCCTATGGGTTGCTTCAACCACTTTTGTGCACATAGCACCGGCTGGTGAGTTCTGATCAACATGGCTTCGCTAAAGGCCAGTAGCTTCGGGTTCTGTTGACGTAACAATATTTTGAATGATTTAATTAGGTCAACCTGGTGACCTGTTATCATGAGGTGTCTGGCAATCGATGATGTGGAGGCTTCGAGTAACGGATTCACCGGTTTTAGATTGTTGTAAGAAGTATAGTGTTGGTTTTTCGTACCACGTTAATTCCGCTACGGGTATCCACGTTTTGCCCGATAAAACCGACTTTCCCAAGGCGAAATTTTTCGAGAAGCTCCGACGTCTCGCCGACCTAGTTAATTGCCATCGGCGGTTCAGCCGCTCCTACACGACCGATGGTGATTCCCAGATTTTTTCAGGATGTATTTTACCTGCCGAACCACAGTTCGGAACATATGGAAGAAAATTACTTGCCATCTACCTGAACATCTGCCATTCCCGCCATGCACCTGGAGGTCGTCTCTCCATCGTGTTTGCAGATCACGAGCCTTTTGTGTATGTGCTTATTTGCTCAGCAGGCCGGTGCTCCCACATGGATGTTAGACAGCTGGATTGGTTCGCAGCTTACTCACCAAATACATCATATTTCATGTGCCATCAGTCCTGTCGTTAACGCTCTTTTACGCGTCCATGTTACCTTGGTCACACCTACTTCCGTTGAATTCACGATCCAGTCGCGGTCCAGATGCGAGAGACTGATTTTAAAACGTCCTCACAATGTTGCCGTCTGAACCCGCGTGCCATTCTGTTGCTTAATTCGGGTAGAAGCATCCTCTATGATGTGAATACAGGTGTCTTGCGACCGGCAGCGCCACAAGCTTACCAACTTGTTGTCTGAAAACAGCCTCATCATTCCCCGCACCCCGGAATCCGCGCGACGGAAAAGTTGATAACCGACCGATCTTTCTGGCCCTGGGTTTACTCCGACGGTCGTGGCTGAGCACGCGCGCGCATGCGGTACCAACGTTCCAAGGTTCATAACCACACATGAAGTCAACTTCATTCAATCGGCTCACTAGATATGAAGCTTCCGAACGTCTACTTGGATCCAGTTGGATACTCAATGCCTTCACGCTGGTAAAACTTGATTCAAATCTGTGCTGACCCTTTTCCAGATGGCTGGATGCCACCTCTATGGAACACACTCTTTCTAGGCTGTTGCGAACGCCTTCTTGAACTGTTTGATGGCCAACTGCAAATGCCCCAAACTATTACGGCGGACCGCGGTTCACATTTCGAATGCTCAACACTCAAACCTAGGACAAATTGCTGATAAAGAATTTCACTCATGTTCACCACACGGAGTTTCTTGGATGCCGGCACATTCGTACGAGGGCATGCCTTCCGTCCTCGAATGATTTTGTAGTGCATTTTTGCGGGCAGCTCAGAGCTTCGTTCCGTTTCGCCATTAATCCGGTCTGGAAGAAAGCCCTTCCCTTCGTGCTTCTGTGGATCCGAAAATCACTGAAGGTTGATCTGCAATGCACCCCGACAGAAGTGAGCAATGGCTGTGCATCTTGTTGGCTTGGTGAATCATTTTGCCTTCCCCAGTGAAGTCTTTCCTCCTTTCGACTTCTGGCTCAACCTTATCTGAACATATGCGACAAATTCAGCCTACACCTCCCATGAACAGACCAGTTCAGTGCAAATACACAAGAATTTGCCTACCCGCTCACGTGTGCCCGTTTGCAGCGACGACGTGCACAAACCGCTAAAACCGCACCACTCGCGCCCCTCCAGTGTACTCCGACGGGCGGCAATGTATTCTGCGATCGATCGCCATAGTCGCCATTACACCGCCTCCATCCGTCGCCTCAGGGTCGCCCACGTGGACGATTATATTGCCGAAACTCCTCCACGGGCATCCGCGCAGCTCCTGCCACGGCACCGTCCTCTTTGCGGGACATTTTCATACAACCTGTCTTGAGCCGAACGCGATGAGGACGTCGCGGTTAGTTTCCAGCACTTTTGTAAATGCTGTTCACTATAGGTAGCTCTTACTTCAGTAACCCGCTCATTTTAGAAACTACAACAAAAGCGTAGAACAAAAAAAGAAAAATGGAACATTTTGTACAGTAATACGTGCTATTTGATTGGTCGCCGAAAATTACATGGTTAGTCAGAACATCATTTTTGCCCGTCAAGTACTTATTTCCTTCCTACTTTGCATGCTGCGTCCAGGCCATGGTGGGAGGTGGAGCACACACTCGTCTGTCGTTGTAGCTGTGAGGAAAGCTAACCTCGCACTTTCCCACGGACTCGGATGGCCCGATTCAACAACATCAACCTGCAGACGCATGAACGACTCCGAATATTGCAATCAGATAGGGCCACCTTTGACGTCGCCAACGTTTTTCAACGGGGCACACGTAACTGCAAATTCTCACCACTGCACGGAAAATTCACTTTTTCCAACTCTCCATTTCTTCCTGTCTTTGCCAAAGGCTTTTAGGCTTGAAAATGTTCAGGGGTGTGACCCCTGTGCGGACACCCTTGATTAGCCACGTATTTCGATTTGTTGGCATTATTGATATTGCTTCATTGCATATCTGCGCCTTCGGGTTTGTTCAAACGTCCACGGTCACAACAAGAACTTCTGGTCGCCTGCTAGCTGGTTGGTCGTGCTCCGCTTTATGTTGTGCTTTGCTTTTAGATCATTTTGTCAGTCTACTTGCAATGAATGGCGTTGTTTAGTAGTCGGTTTTCTCGCTTAAACCTTGTGCAGTATAGTCACAACTTTAGACGTAGAAACGTTCCGGTCTCCTACGAAGCGTGCTGTGCAAATGCGCACACCACACACATCGAACGACACATGTTAAACTGTAATGTGCTTGTACATTTCACATGATGATAAACGCTTGTCTCGCAGACTACATTTGTTGAGGCTTCTGGGTCATGCCTTGCATTACTGACGGACATTAGATCGAAAAGACAAACCCGGTCCATTAACACGACTTTCAAGTTCGTAACACCAATATGCATCCTGGGAATATTTATTTTGATACGGCTGATGAGATGTATCATTTAGAAAATGCTCGCGATTTGATATTGCATGAGCAAAAAATATGGGATTAAAGTGCCCCAGAAAAATTTAGACAATCCACGCACTAGACAGCAAATTGGCCAATCGCAGCAAGGGTAGGCGGCGTTATTTGTTAAAAGTGTAGAACGATTATTATTTTTTGCAAGGGGAGGAGGTTATTATGTTTGTGATGTTCGTTTCTAAAGGTGCTTCCCAGTTATGCATTAAATATGAGGAGGTTCTAGGTGATGTTCATCATCAACCAATTTATGGCGGCTTCTAACTGTGGCATGCTATGCTGGTAGACGTTACTGGAATGACTATCACGTTTGGTCGCACTTATGCAGAACGACTCAACTGCCGGTTATAGGATAACCTTTGAAAACATACCTAAAATATTGCCTTGTACGTCTGCCATTTGAACACTCATGGCAGATCGTTTGGCATAACAGGGGAGCACAGCAATGCAACAGTGATTGGTACGAATCCTGTGGTGAGTAGAACTGATAAAAATCTTGTGGTCTCATTCTGTTCCATTTTAGCTTCCTACATGCCTCTGCATTAGCCAAGCTTTTAACTTACATTGTCCATTTTGAGGATGAAAACAGTTGATGAGGTCGTAAAGTTCGAACTTTCCGACGCATTCGTTGTTTGTGTCTCAGTGAGTTCGTTCCCTTATATATTGGCATATTTGATATTTTTTCCGATGTACGGTTGAGCAGTCGATTTTCCTAGCTTGTATGTAAGTTCAAGGTAAACTCCTTTATATGCTTTCTAAATCCTGTCTAATAAGTTGTACCTGGTGGCCTATAAACGGGTGACGACTACTCAGTCTCTAAATTTTTATCAAAGCACACTGATCCCTTCCATCATAATTAGGGCGTTTGTGGTCAGTTAGCTACTGGAAAAGACAACTTTTCTTTGGTTCGTTCTGGTGGGGGTCGTCTGGTAGAACGAGATTCTGCGAGCTTGTAGCCAGAGGCCAGAATGAAGGCGAATTGCATAAAGATTTCCATCATATTCCTATCTCTTTAGATTTCCCGTGGATGCCGTGCAACAAATTGAGTTGCAGGTGAATTTGATTCGGCTGTTCGGGTGAACACGAGTAATAGAGAATACTTGGACGTGGATCACAGATGATTATGTAAAAACAGAATACAATTTGTCCTACCTATGCGGATTTCCTCTGATTATTTGTCAAGGAAGATGTGAAGACTTGAACGTGTTAACTGGATCCCTAGCCAACGTAAACCTTGGTGAGCAAGTCGCCAATGCATGATTTATTATCGTCAGAATATCCTCATGCGCCATCAATATCCAGGTTCGAATCAAACGTTTGTCGAAGAGGAAGTACAGCAGTGGATACAGAAGACACGCAAGGGGCACGAGAGACGATATAGAAAGCAAATACTTCCATTACCAGTATAAATGAAGACAAGGCTCTATGGGTATTTGTTGCCTATTTTCTAAATACGGCCATACACTCGATAAAATACAGTAATCTCTTTTGTAATACAGTCAAATTCCACGGCTGTATATACTTCAGTGACAAGCAGGGCCACTTGGGTATTCTTATTGGACGGTCGTGATAGTTAGGCAACAGAGCAGTTACTTGTTAGTTTTCGTGTGCGCTAAACCTTTGACTAAACGTGAACCAGTGGCGAAACTAGTGGGAAATGGACTCAGTGTTATATAGGGGACCAGGCTGAAAGTTTCGCTCAATGTCTTATGGGTGTCCTTAAAGAGTGCAGTTTGGAATGAAGTCATTGTGCAGCTTCGCGATGTCGTGGCAAACCAACCGTTGGGGCATATATACGAAAACTTAAAAAGGGCAGCCATTAAACAGGCCACACTCCCTGAAAAGTCCCGACTGTAGCGACTCTTCCACGGTCAACAGCCAAGTGACAAACGCACTACAACCTTACTAACAGAAATGCAACAACTCGACCGCAATTCACACAAAGACGAATCCATCCGGGAACTCCGATTTAAAAGGTTGCTGGAAGCAGTGCACGTAATGGTTTTGTTGCCCGTTCATAAACTCTCGCCAAGACAGCAAACGCCGCTGGTCGTGTGATGGAGAGATTTCAACTGTTACTTCATCGTTTGAGTGTGCCACATCCAATGCCACTTCCTGCAACAGGCACGCGCGGCCCTGACACTTTGGTTAAACTAAAAGGCATCGAGGCTCCAAAAGTAGAAATTGCGGCTTCCTGGCACGGTTTGAACAAAATTTCTTCACACCGCTCCCTTGGTTGTCGACCCTGTATGTCATCCAGACGATTCGTGCCGCGGTCAAAACTGACCGTTGTTGGTACCATGAAAGACTTGGTAACCAAGTCAAACAGCGCAGCAAACTCTGCAGCCACGCACCATCAAGGCGGTGTAAATTTAGTAGCCAAAGTTCAACGGTGAGTATTGCCGTCGACAATTACCCTCTCTGTTGCCTCAGTTTCGTACAGGGTGTAGGAACTGAAAGCGCGTTCTAGGTTGCTATCGAAGAGCAATTTAGCGTGTTTCCGTCTACAAGGAATGAGATGCCAACCATCTGCAGTCTGCGGCTCCGGGCTGCCGATGACACATCTACAACCACCCATGGGCAGCACAATCTAACCCTTAATTTGGGGCTCCGACAAACATTCATCTGTGTATTTACGATTGCCGCCATACTATTTGCCATGGTCGGCATCAAGTTCCTCCGGCATTCCGACTTCCGGCCGATACCAAACGCCGCATATAATTTGATGCCAGCAGTAGGTTAGGCATGTTCGGCATGCGACAGCATTCTCGGTCAAAACATCCGTATATGCCTGAGTCGCACTCTCTAGGTAATTTGCGGATCTCTTCATCCAGTTCTCACAGCTTGGTTGCGCATTGAACGACATTCCAACAGTGAAGTCCGGTGACGCACTACATCTGCACTGAGGGAGCTTCCGCATGAGTACGGCCTCGCCGGTTGGCTCCCGACAAACTTAAACTCGCCAGGGCAGAGTTCGAGCACATGCTTGAACTCGGGATAATACGCCCTTCCGAGAGTCCATGGGCCTCACACTTGTATTTGGCCGCTACTAAGCCGGGTGATTGGCGCCCATGCGGTGATTACCGCGGGCTCAATAAAGCAACCGTCCCTGACAAGTACCCAATCCCGCACATGCAAGGATTTAACTGTTCGCTTATACGGAAAACATCCTCAACAAGATAGATTTGACAAAAACCCATCACCAGATCTCGGTAGCCAAAGAAGGTGTGCTCGAAACCTCTTTCGACCCTTTTCGAGTTTCTTCGAATGCCATTTGGTTTGAGCAACGCAGCTCAAACTTTTCAACGCTTCATTCATGAAGTGACTCGCGGTTTGGACTTTGTTTACCCTATCTAGATGACATTTCGTTTGTTAATTCTTCGCAAAAGAAGCACGTAACACATCTTCGTGCTCTACTTGAGCGTTCGGCCCAACATGGTGTCATGGTGAACTCAACCAAGTGCGAACTATGTAAGACCACGATTGTGTTTCTGGGTCACCGGCACTGAGAACACGAAAGCGCCGCATTAATGGACAAGGTCAAAGCCATCCTTGAATATACCGACCAGACTCCCTCCAAGCAACTTCGTCGTTTTAGTGGTATGGTCAACTATTAAAGACGTTCCACATCCAAATGATCGTTCTTCTCCATGGAAGTTAACACATTTTCCACTCTACAGAGGCTCAGCGATCTGCGTTCATTAAACTACGGGATGCGGGCGCCAACTTACTCCTCCTTGCTCCTTATGAACCGAACGCAACGATGTCAATTGTAACTAGTGCTTGTGACAGCTGTGGACCTCGTGTTACAGCAGTTCGTTAGAAAGCAATGGCAACCTCTAGCTTTCTTCTCTAAACTTTCATGACCCGCGGAATCCCACTGCGGCATGTTTGTAAGAGAGTTATTAGCACCGCACTTAGGCATCCGCCACTTCCGGCATTTGGTAGAGGCAGGGCTTTTACGGTTTACACCGATCACAAACCGTTAATCTACTCTTTAAACGCTTCATCCGACAGGCATTCTCCCAGTGGAAGTCAGACACCTGGACTATACCTTTCAGTTCACAGCTGATGTACTGTATGCCTCAGGAACCGAATACATTGTTGAGGTCGCAGTTTCACGCATTCATAACTATTAGCGCATCTGCTAACAATGACATTTATTTGACAGCTATGCCCACAGCGCAAGCCAATGACCTTGAAATCGAGCTCTTTCACAAGTAAACCCGCACCCCTGTTACCTCCAGATTATGTCAACTGTACAACTCGTTTGGCGTACCGCATGCAAAAGCTACGCCTGGTGCAGCCAAGAGTGTGGTTAGCAACTGTGCATGTACGCACTGAGCTGTCCTCTTGCGAGCGTGTCTTTGTACGTGCGGATAATCTGCGTCAACCTCTGAAGCTCCAACAACCCGGCCCCTATCATGTCCTAGCGAGAAACACGAAGTGCTCATCGTTGATCGCAACGGTCAACGCGGGGCAATTTATGTCGATCAGATGGAATCAGCATTTATAGGAGAAACATCTGCCGCACCGCCTCTGTCGACAAGTGGCGGTTCTCGCCTGGAACCCCCTGTAGCGACAAAAACCATTCAGTACCCAGGACTCTCTGCAGTCGCCGACGCTCCCAAACCCTGCTCCCCTTACCTCCAGGCATAATCGTCTTTGTGAGGAACCTCGACTGCCTGCAGGTTCTGCGGCATATGCTAAAATTTATTACTTTTTGGAATGACGTTTACACTGCAGCATATGCGCATGTTTGTACTGCTCGCTTTTTTCACCTGTTAACTTACGCCCTTCTGAGTCACTGCACATATGGACTTAGCAATCTCCAAAACAGAAGCGTAGTGTTATCTCGTGTTTTCATTGTGCGAATCTATTGTGGAGGCACCCAACCCCGCTTTCTTTTACCGTTGCAATTCGGGGATAATAACGTTGTTGCCGTGTAATCAGCCAGGACGTTTCTGAGGCTCAACGCTGATCGTCTGCTTGGTTGTTGCCGTGATGCGCTCCTTGAGGCAAAAGTACGATCGCCCAAATCGACCCCTGATACTTTCGACATTGTCACTGGCCTAAGGCAGGGTTGTGTGATCGCCACGGTCCTACCAAGTATATATTCGGCTGACAAGGCAACAGTCGATTTTCAGGATTATATGGAAGACGGCGTTGAGGTAGATCTTCGTGCGGATACGTGCCAACCGAACAATCGGCATTCCAGCACAACAACGCGGCTGCAGACCTCAACTATGCACGTGATTCTGCTTGCAGATTACAGCGCGCCGCTCGCATACGACGAAGACGCGCTAAGTGACTGACCACGGCCTTTTTACCGCGGCATCCAAGCTTCGATTGAATATTAACGAAGGTAAGACATTTTCTTTCTTTCAGCCTTCTTCGGGCAGAAAAGCCGTTCTTGCCGCTGCGTCTGAAATTCGCATAAACAGGGATGTTGGTGACAGCTGCATGGACGTCTGCTACTTGGGTGGCAACTTGTCAAAAGATTTGTCCGCGGACTGCGGGCTACGAGCTCGCGTGGAACAACCCAGTAAACTAATGCTCAGTCAGCTCTCACTATCGAGCCCCGAACGACACTGAAAACAGCGTTGACCTCTCAGTGCCGATATCGACCCCGGAAAATAGACTGTACAGAGAAACACGGCACAGGTGACGGTTGTAACGATAAATTGGAAATGGCGTACCTTATCATACTGCACAGATGCATCGAAATTATTTTGTTAGACATTCGCGATCTTCTTCTTCACAGTTCATCAATCGTGCAGTCTTCTCTCAGTTCATAGTGAATACCCTGACTAGAC
>LOND01000472.1:116274-134711 GCA_014220965.1 Paragonimus kellicotti
TGCGCGTAGGGTAGGCAACTCTGATGGTAATAATGGGGTTGTGGTTGAGCCTTCCATTAAAGGATGCGTCAAGTAAAGAATCGCCACTGGTCGGCAGAGGCCTAGAGTTAGGGTTAGGTAAAAGATACATCCTTTTATTCACTGAGTGCGGATTTGGGTTTACGTGCTTATTTTTTCCTTTATGATGCCAAGGAGGCAAACACGTGCGACTCGCAGGATGGCGAGTTGAGGGAGGATGTTAACACCGGTGTCCCACTGATGACCGTTCCGTGGGTTCCTTTGGGACGTGTTTAATGTTGGGATACCGGCGTGCATTTGACTGGTAGAAGGACGGAGTCTTACTTTGTCTGATGCAGCTACCGCGCAGACAGGTTTAAATCTAGACGCTCCATTTGGTTCACTATGGGCACGGTTATTTACATGCTCCTGTTTTCTAGCTGACTCCTCGACAGAAGCCGCCCTTACGATAGGCAGGTTATTGGAGCTGTCAAGATCCACTGTTAGATTAATCAAGTCAGCGAATATGTTGTTTTCTGTTGTGGCGTTGGTGTTTTCAGGAGGATCGTTGGCACCCTCCGGCGTGCTGCAGTAAGACGAAGCTACTCGATTAGCCGGACCCGATTCATCATCCTTGGCCACTACCGTACCTTGTTTGATCACGTCCTGGGCCACACGCTTGGAGACGACAGTGTTGCTCAATGAGCGCTTCTGGCATTCCCTCTCAAGTGGTGTTCTATCCTGCATAATTCTTATTAGTTTGAGGGAAGTTTTGGACTTGATAAGGTCCTGGCATTGGATGAACTGTCTCGCAGTCGTTTCGCTCTGGAATTTGAACAAAAGCGGGCAGCAGATCTTTTGAGTTTTCTTACGAAGACGTATGCAGGTGTATGATGTTGGGTCTATATTAGTAATTCTCCAGAGTAGCTTTTTAATGCCATCCAACTGAAGCTTGTCTGGCACATTGAATACGATGACATTGTTTGAGCAACGCATCCGTTTCGTGATTTCTGTTGCTAACGTGTTGATGAACATGCTTGCACTCTGTAAATTATCCACCTTGGGACTTTCCGGAACTTTGAAGATGTAAGATAAGGAGACAAGATTCTCCTTTAGAGACTCAAATACAGCACAGCTTGCTTTTAGTTGTGCAAGCTCAGCTTCCAGCTTAGATACCTTGCTAAATAGATCCACCAACACATTGTCTAGGGGGACAGAACAGTTCTTAGTTTGAGAGGTGCTGGCGGGAACCACCAGTTTATCTTCACCCGCCTTAACGGCAGCGACTTTGGAAGAGCCAGCGTAAGTTCTAGCACTGGAGCATTTGCGTTTGGGACGATCGATATCGATTTTAGAGCTAGAACGAGTGGTTTTGACACCAGTCGATCTTGTTTGACGACCGCTTTTGGTCACCATTACTCGTGATATAAGAATATTTCGTGACACAGCTTGCTTTTAGTTGTGCAAGCTCAGCTTCCAGCTTAGATACCTTGCTAAATAGATCCACCAACACATTGTCTAGGGGGACAGAACAGTTCTTAGTTTGAGAGGTGCTGGCGGGAACCACCAGTTTATCTTCACCCGCCTTAACGGCAGCGACTTTGGAAGAGCCAGCGTAAGTTCTAGCACTGGAGCATTTGCGTTTGGGACGATCGATATCGATTTTAGAGCTAGAACGAGTGGTTTTGACACCAGTCGATCTTGTTTGACGACCGCTTTTGGTCACCATTACTCGTGATATAAAATATTTCGTGACAGACGTGGACGTAAACAAAATGTAGACAATATACACGGGATTAAAAGTGTCAAAAATAGCAATTATACAGAAATTTCAGATTATATATCCACGCAATAATTACTTGCCCTTTTCGAATCGCGCGCTCTTGTGTGTCCTATATGTCAGGGATGTACAAGTTAGTGGTCACAGAAAAATTCTATAATATTGTTCTGAAGCTCTGTCTGCGGTACAATGGACAAACTTCTGTCATGTCTAGGAAACGCGGTTGCGGCTGACAAGCACAGAATTGCCGTGTTGCCGTCTTCATGTGATATTGTTGGTTTGGCCGAGAGTTATTTCAATCGAACTAGTAAATATGTTGCAATGCAAGAACCCCGAAAAAAGATAACCGTACGTTCGGTAAAAGTAAAGTAAATAAATGCAACCATAGCTCCACCTCTACGCGTTTTTCATTTCAATCACACGAGTGCAGGCTGCAACGAAGGCTCTATCGGAACAGTCAGCATTAAACCCAGCAGAAGTGAAGCCTTCCGTGTGCACGAATGATTTAGAATAATTATCACATTTTCATACCTGTCTGATTGATTTAGGAACAGCTAAAACGTCGTTCATAAGAGGATTTAGATGTTGCAGTAAATGGAAGTACAGGAATAGCTACACCAGAAGGTGCTTTTTAGCATCAGAAGATAGGATGCAGGTGGTTCATGCACCAAAGGGTGGAAGCCGTTGTGGTTTTACAAACTTGAAGACGCGGAGAGTGCGGTCATTTAAATAAGGTACTCAAACGCCTTCTAGAGGGGCTCAGGTTAGTATCTCCCCTGTAAAGGTAATGACATCAACAGACGGTGCATGGACTGATTTCTTCTGACAAACGCTTGCGAAATTTGATATCTCCGGCTGGAGAGAATATGCAAATTTGCAAGGACACTTTTTCAAATGAATGAAGCGATTGAGATTCCTAAACCTAGTGATGTAAGATACATACTACCTGAAAGTAGAAATGAGCAACAGATAGGGCGACCCGGTTTATACTGCGAGACGGCCGATGCAGTATGGAATTACTGGTGTTGTGAATATTCATGGTTGTATGTGGGCTGAGATACTGTTAGGAGGCCCAGACCTAGACAGGAAGAACGATTAGGGTTCTCAACCAAAGCCTTTGGCTCAAAAGCCTGTACCGCAAGGCAGCGGTTGGGTGGCAATGTACCAGAACTGGTACTTTTTCCGGAAAAAGATGCCAACCTTCCAACCCCCAACCTGGTGGACCAGGAGACTGGTTTGTCAGACACCTACTTATTTACCTGCCTGGTATGAATGACTCTATCGGTGTGGTCACACCGTCCAGTTTAGCCCAATAGGTTATCGAGATGCGCAAGCCGTCACACCACATCAAGGTCCAGTCTCGTTGTGGCAACGAAATTGAACAAAAATGGTGAAAGGGGACAGCCTTGACGTACGCCGCTCCTGGTGCTGAAACTGTCAGACAGTTCACCGTAAACCCTAACCTGAGCTGAAGTATGGGAATAAAGCGCCGAGAGCATATGCACATTCTTGGTCGGTATACCCCTGCACTTAAGCGACTTTACAAATGCAGACTGATCCACCAAATTGATCGTACCTTTACATTCGAAGAATATGGGAATTATTGGCCGTCGGTGCACATGACACTGTTCCAGAAGTTGATGAAAGGTAGAAATGTGATTCATACATCACTGTCCAGGGAAATCCACTGCTTTTTCTTCCAAAATGTTTACACTGACATTCGTTGTTCCGTGGCAAGCTGACTGTTGAATCGTTTGATTACTATGCATGAAGTTTCCAGGCAGTTGACGTCCAGCTGCGATCTGTTTTTGAGCGGTGTTTGCTTCTTGCTCGATTATGGCCAACGCGTGAGTTTGGATTTTTTCCCCTCTCAACGATCCTAGGCTGCTATCGAGACCAGCATTTTAAATCGATCATGCTTGGTGGGACGCAGCAAGTAACTCTTATAACCGCAGTTTGCCCTGCCTGCACACGTGTTCAAATAATCTCACTCTCTTTTGATCAGGTTCGGGGCATTGATAGAAGATACTATAGGTACTCATGCATATAGTATTTGAGTGAACGTTTGAACTGATTCAAAGGAATTGAAATCGTATGAGCTTTTTCGGAGAGCGAATTTGTCATACTTTGTTTATTGAAAATTCTCCGGCTTCCACAGCAACAGACGGATCTCCCGTAAATCGTCTTTGTTATAGGAGCATGTGCGAAAAAGTTCTCGTAACGTTTGAACTACATCTCCAAGATGACAAGAGATATAAGTTCAAAGAACAATTTTGTGATGCTGTTTGCCACCGTTTCCGCCATGTCACCGTTGAAAGTAGATGGAGTTGTTACTACTGAGGAGATTGAAAGCCTCTTCTACAGTGGCTCCATATCAGCTTGTGCTGCTGCTGCTGCTGCTGCTGCTGCTGTGGAATCAAGTTTCAGTCTTCAGAAGACCTCTCCGTTTCCACATACGTTGTGTCCTGTAGTGACTACGCGAATGGTTGACTCACGCCGGGTAACCCGTTTTTTGTTTAAAATTTCTGTTGTCATTATGACCCTCTTGTTATTGTTAATTGATGCTCTGAACATCAATAATTATCCCGTTATCGCCTATTCTGTTGACCATGTTGATTTGTGTTGATTTGGACAATTTACTCACTTCCAGTCATCATCCAGCATAGACAGCACTACATCTGTGGTTGACGCTGATGCTTAACTGCCACTTTTGTCAGGTTTCATTCACTGTCCTGCTAACCAATTGCCAATGGTAAAATAATTTTTCTGTCATAAGCCGGCATTATCACTGGTAGTTTTTATTCGTTTATTATACACGAGATCTATCGTGTTTTGTGGATACAGTGTTTGCTACCGATTATGTTGCCACGTGGTCGTTCGGAATAACACGCTGTACCAGAAGTGCCTGAATGACTGCTCCTTCAGACTTACTGGCTCCCGAAGGAACCCTCTCTTGCTTACCTCCTCGATTGTGTCATTCATCCGCGTGATCTGCCTCTTCAGAGGAAGCCGCAGCTTATCTAAGCACGTATCCGTCGCGCTACTCGCCACGGCTAGTGGGCGAAAATAATAAACGTACATTGTTTACGGGTTTTATCTCATCATCTTATCGCAACTCTTTGACCGAGTTGTCGGCGGCCGACTTTGCTTCCATGTCACGTTTTACCGCTCTAACCCAACTTGTCTCACTTTCTCCTCTTTTGTTAAGCAATTCCCTACTTAGTGACCCCAAAATCTTGCTTCCAGATACACACCAGAGACTTGCACCATTTGCTGCTCACGATGGAAATGATAGCCAGAATAATAATGTGTCGAACACCAAGGTTCCTTCACCTGAAGAACACAAAGCCCTACTTCCTCCCCGAACCCCGTCTAAGCTTGACACTGTCAATGCCCCAATACTTATACGGACAAATCCACAGGCAGCTCTTTCAAGTTATTTGATGACTCGCGCCATCAGCATCTGTTGGCTTACCGAAACGGCTTCAGGATTCTGGCTCAGTGCTACGTCTTCAATCCCCGTTGGCCGTTTTACTACGCGGGCACAATATGCGCTTGTCTGAAGACCCTGCGGCTAAATCTACTGGCCAAGCTGATGTCGGAATCGCCCTAGGTGCGTATGCAGAGAATGCTCTCCTCAACTGGACGCCCGTCAACAACTGTTTACACTGTCATACTCGAAGGTAAGGTTAGATCACCGAGAGATGCCCATCATAAACGTTGTACGTTTGGTGTCGCGGCGTGTGCCCCCACAGACTGTAGCCCAGACGCAATCAAAGATGGTCCTTCTTACCAGCTCACTAACTTTCTGCACACCGTACGGCATACGCATTGTGGTACAAGCTGGAGACTCGGACGCTCACGTAAGCAGGCTAATCGCTGACGAGCATCATTTAAGTGGCACATACTCTGTATTCATCGAACAAACAACGGTGAAGGTTTGATACAGCTATATGCTGGTGACTGTCCTATTTCTGATAAGTGCTGATTTTTCACGTTCTGTGCGTCAGTGCGCCACCTGGCGACCTCCATCACCGGGTCAACCTTCAGCACAGATTAACCACATGGCCATCAGTTAACGTTGGTATGACCGTTTCCAAGATTACAAATCCATGTGGAACACCTCTGTTGATTCCGATCGTGCACTGTTATGTACAAAGTTCGCTGAACGTTTTGGTGCGAATTCACTTCGTGGCCAACCACAAAGTGGCGTATCTGAACTAGCAGAAACAAAAGCGCTACACGCTTATCAGTATGCATTTACCTCTAGTCTGGGACAACATCCACGGGAGGACATTCATTCACATCGGGTATATAAACGACGTGCAATACATAGGTGTGGTCTGCCCCCGTAGTACTTGTAACGACACCCTGATAGAGGAAGACAAGCCAATCGAGACCAAGCAGGTTGAGATTTGCATCGGAGAGATAACAGACTCCATCGATGGCCTTGTTCTTGAAGCTGACACGACAGTGCAACTGCCCAGTTAATTGCACTTTACCACCACAGGCGCTGGTGGCGGAATGGGATGTCAGCTGGACTGGCGGGCGGCCGATTGACTTCCACAGTCGGTTGGAAATGATCGTGATATCGGACGCAGTGTCAAGCTGGAGACGAGCTGGGTGCCCGTTGATCAGTACGGACACGAACTTCCTGCGTGAGGCGACGTCGACTTTGAAGGAAGCAAGTAAGCTGCTGGACCTGGCGATTGGTTTGGACCGAGGTGGGCGTGGCCGCTTGTTAGTTGCGCGTTGACTGCCCGACGTGCGTGACTGACAGTAGCCGTCCTTGTGGCCCACCTTTTTGCAACGTTGACAGCGGTGTTGCTTGAAGGGGCAGTAACGCGTGTAGTGCCATGCGCCGCAATGCCAACAAGGAGAGGGCGGCGTCTTCTTGGAGGCAGGGTTCACTGGGCGGTTCGTTGGGGAGGGTTGTTGCTGTTGCCTTGGACATGCGACTGTGTTGACAGCAGTTGAGGACTGAGCAGGATTCTGGACCAAGGCAGAGTCATGTTTCAGTTGAGCAGTCGATGGCCTTCAGTAGTGAGGTCCTGAAGGGTAACTGACTCGTCTTGTTGGATCCGATTGAGCAGGCGTGTACGGAGGTCAGCATCATTTGGGACTGGAGGCCGCAGATAAAGATGAGGCACTTGAACTGATCCTCTGTGAGGGAGGATAGCTTGAACCGCTCGCATTCACGGTTCACGATGCCAGCATAGGTGACAAGGTCGTCAGAGTCTCGCTTGGTCAGCTTGAGGCAGTGGTACCGCAAGTTGAATAGGGAAGACTGGTCACCGAATATCTGCGACAGGATATTGACCGTCTCGTTGAAACTGACGTCACGTGGGTTCTTGGGCAAGATGAAGTTGGTGTACCGCTCGTGTTCCGCAGGGCCAAGTTTGCGGAGGAGAAGCCGGACCTTCCACGAATCATCTTGACTGGCAAATTCGATACGAAACAGATCATCGTACCGACGGAACCAAGAGTCGAACGTCACGTTCGCATGCGGGTCGTAAACGAACTCGGAGATACCGGATGCCAAATTGTCAACAGATTGCGTACCACCAGGTTGTGCGGGTTGGCCCAAACTCGCATCGGACAATCGTTGGGCAAGCATCTCCATGAGCTTCATCTGTTGCTGCAACAGCAGCTTAACGTCAGCACCGTCTAACGCCATTGATTAGAAATGGTACCCGTCGCCAACTGTTACGACCCCCTGATAGAGAAAGACAAGAACAAACACAAAGACCACGAGCAGTATCTCTATCACGAACGAACGCAACGATATTGCCAAATTGCACGAAAACCAGAGCACAAATATCGGAACCCAACTCTCGCAACTTAGATCCCCCAACAAGTAAGGAAAAAGACGGCCTTCAAACGAGCTTTATTTGCTGCTCAGCCAGAAGGCAAAATACCGATTTACAACGTCTGTATTTATAGGTTTCGGGTGACCTTGCGCCTAGGCCACCCAACGGACCAATCAGAGCTGAACATAGCCTCTCGGACGTTCGAGAATTCTGATGGGCATTCAAATTCTCCAAAAATGGAAAATGCATTTTTTTCTCGGCAAACATGGCGAATTTTCGGGAAGAAATGTCTTTTCCCAACAGCACTGCCGTTCGGTCAGGTTCAAACTGTTAAGTCTCTATGTTTCGCCCGAACTTCTTCAAGCTCGTCGTGATATTCCGTTTATCAACGGGTATAATTAGGCGCACAGTTCCACTCGCTTTGAACTTCGAAAGCAACTACAAGGCCATGTGAGTCTCTTTGAACGCAACACGTTGTCGAGATGGAACTAGCCACTACTAATGAGGGCTCTCGCCAGCTTTGCCTCTCATCCAAGAAACGGGTAGCAGGAAGCAGGATGTGAACGAGGCAATCCGCAAGATCTACCGCGAGGCTGTTCGTCAACCGCAACGACGCTTAGGATGCTGGACTGAATATTTCAAACATCGGTTCGCTGGCCACCCATGTCAATGATTACACTTCCGAGCCGTGTCTGTGTTCACTGGTCTGTCGACGCCTTTCCGCCATCGGACACGAAAATCCTATTTCGAATCACGTTTCTGAAGCGCCACAAGGCACCTGGTTTTCTCCCCACCTGTTTTGCTCTTTTTGCATACGAAGTTCCAGCCGGAATTAAGGAGCTGACGGTTTTCACCCAGAAACTCTGGAGCAGTGGTTTGAATAAAACCACTCCCATTTTCGGCTAGGACTCGCACTCCATGTGCGAATCACTGAGGAATTGGTCTATTTCCTATTTCATCGAAGTTACTTGCAACATCCTAATTCACAGACTAAGCGAAACGCGCGAAGAACATATCCTTCCGGAGAAGGCTGAGTTTCATCCTGGTCGTGGCTGCACTGATCAAATCTTCGAGCCCCACCAGATGCTCAAGATCGCCATTTGTTCAACAGTCTAACAGTTGTTGTTCATGTGAACATCACAGTGCTTTGGATCCAGTCGATGGAATTGCCCTCTGGGACCGTCTATTTAGGAAGAGTATGTGTGAGAACCACGTGAACATTCTGAAGGCAAATCATTGACAGACTTCGGGCCGGGTCGGGCTTATGGCATCATATCCACGAACTTCAGCATCACAAATGGGTTACTACAAAGTTCTCCAGTCTCCCTCTTCCTATTCAACCTTGCGGTAGACGAGATCCTAGAGTGTGCCCTGACAGACTACAGATGTGATGGTGCGAAACTGCTCCCAGGAATTCGGCTTTGGATCATAGAACATGCAGACGACATCGCCCTAACGGGCGAGGGCTCACATGGAGCCCGGAACATCTTGAACGGAATGGAGGATTCAGTTCGTCAATGTGGTATGACCTTCACACCTGCCAAGTGCACAGATGCTGTTGTAAAATTAGTAGGACTTCGCGGCGGCCATCACCCTTGGTGATAATTTGGAAGTGGTGGAGAGTTTTGCGTACCTTGAGAGCTCTGCCAGCGTTGATGGAATGTCTCATGAGATCAAAAATCGCATAGCTATATATCGGATGGCGTTTAGCAAATTACGCAATCTCTTTCTGTGAAAGTCCTTGTGACCCTTTTGTACGCCTGCGAAAGCTGGCCCATCCGCACGGGAGATGTTTACAGCGTGTCTGTTTTTGATTTTCGGTGTCTCCGCGGCACTGGAGGCGTGTAGTAAGGACACGGTATCGATAGTGACGAAGTTCGCCTACATGTTTCCCGGACGAAGAGACTCTGTCGATCCCTGAGAGTGCCAACTCACAGCCTGCCTCACCGCACTTTGTTTGTAATGTTGGAATAGACTGGAAGCGGCAGCCTGGTAACGACCGTACGACTCGGGTTTGGGGTGTACAGGCATCCACTGTGTTCATCATCATCATCATCATCATAGACAGCAATACATCAGTGGTTCACACTGATGCTTAACTGCCACACAACCACGAAGGAAAAAAACCTATATAGGAGGAGGAAAAGAAATAGAGGGGTAGAGAAAGCGAACCTAACTACTAAAAATAGCTACGTCTATATTCAAATATACAACATCAAGGCGCCTACACCTTGCAAACAAACAACCGAGCTGTAAGTGAAAGTAAGGCGTCATCAGCAAGACAGCTTCCTTACGGCTTTCACTGCCCGCGTCATTAAGTGCACTCACTTCACAGACAACTCGGCCAAACAACAACATTCACGCCACTGAGCTCGATTAGCCGCCATCTCACCTAACGTCTCAAGCCACCGACTCTGTGAGTCGCGAGGGCCCCAGCCCGGGAGACAAACCCGACCTACAGTGACCAACCCCTTCGTGAACGATTTCATTTGTCTACGCCAGGTCATCATCTGTCCACCTCGCACCTTGCGCCAGTCGGCCGCAGCGTCGGCAAACAGTGCTCGGTGTGGCAAACGACTAGCTGGCATCCTTAGTACATGACTAACCATCTCAGTCTGTGCAAATTGCTGTGCGGAACTTGAACGAAGAGAATCGTTATGATGAATATCCAATGTCAATACACGTTCGGGCTTCTTAACTCCTAGTTGTCTTTACTGCGCTGAGTCCACCCGCAGATGGAGGCGATTTGAACGCAGACATTCGGCTGGTCAAATATCTGAAGACTGGTTTTTCACAAGATCGCTTACTTACTTACTGAGCGGGTCAGATTTCAATGCCGTAAAGATAAATACGGTCCCATCACTGCTGTCCTGGGATCTCGTATACACGACCTCTTTAAAGCTTCATAGGGGTTGAGCAGAGAAAAATCTTAAATCTGTCGCCACAGATTGGCACTCAGAAATTAGCGGAAGAACTAATCCGTGGGCCAACCATATGGAGCACACGCGCTTAGTTCCCTTTCATTCCACACAAACTTCGCCTGCGTCCTTGATTGCACTATACCAGGAGGAATATACAAACGCAGGTCACCTAAACACCTCTTCATAAATTCATTATCTAACGCTATGTCTACTGTGAATTTTGTTTTAGTAGGTCACCCTCGGCTCCCTAACTGGTATTGCGAGGATAGTAAACACTGTGGTTGAAGACGCCGTTTTATATGGCGAACAACTGGTAGTGTCGCTTAGGTTGCCGTTCCCTGTTTGATTTCTTCTTCGACGTCTTCCTCGTTTTTGATTCACATAAGGTACTTTTTCTCATACTTTGGCATGTTCGCTCCTTCATGTGGTCATTACATTTGACCTAAGTATATGTGTGCTAATTTATAGAACTTATTGATTGAGACCGTATCGAACTTTGAGACTTCTGGATAAATCAGCAAGTTTCTGTGACAATCGTGCACTTCAGGTTCAAGTTTGTACACATAAGTCCAGCTACAACCTTACCAAATAATGTCATCATGAGTGTTGTAGCACTCCCCGTTTTACTGGCTACGTGGACAACGGATGAATTGGAATCTATCGGCAGAGGCCAGTGATAAATTTAATGAAAGCATCAGATGGTAAAATGTAAACATACAACAGAAAGCAAGAAGCATGAACTTCTAGACATGTGGAAACAAAGTATCTCGCAACCTCTTAGCAGCATGTTCGTGCTCGAAATCTCCGGCCAGTTGTGTGAGCACTACCCCTTCCTGTAGATCATTTCGTTAATCTCCGATGCCCGCTGCATAGCGGAAATCAGCCCTTACGTGGTCGAACCGTATAGTTTTTGTTTAACTTTGAAGAGTGTCCAAGGAGACCCGGTAGCCGAGCCGGCATAAACAGAACAGAAGGGGGATGAATGATAAGATGGGCTAGCGTACAGTGGATAGGGATCGTACCACCATGTAGTTGTCAATAAAACACTGAATATACGCCAAGTGTTTGAGGATTCAGTGAATGTGGCATGACACTCCAACCCCGCTCCAAGCGGATGACCACACGCCTTGCCCTGTATTATTCTGCAGTGCTGCACATTAGATATAGCGCGTTCGCTTCGGTGCAGTACTCGAGATCATATGTCAAAAATGCGGTTAAAAAAAGACTCGAGGTTCATCTGCTGACTGATTGGGCAGCTCCGTTCCTCAAAGCGTATTCATGGACTTAACAGTGGCAGTAACACCAATTCTGACCTACTCTGTCACCTAGATTTGGTAGCCACGGATGTACACTACATCGATCCAAAGGTCTGCGCTGTCTTTGATTTCAGTTTCACTGAGTACAGCCACTTCAGGTCGGCCGAACGGGAGCATTCGTGCAAAATGGGGATGCACTCAGAAGTTTGTAGCAATGCTTATGACACAATCTTGGGTTAGAAAAGATCTGTTATGATAGTGGCGACACTGATGTCTTCCGAATGAATGGGAGGGGTTTCGGAAAGACTCTCAAAAAAGTACGCTCCAATCCAACAGTTGACCTTAACCGCCGGCCTGTTCTCCTGTACGGTGGCAAATTTTTCAGTGCCATTCATAAGTTTGAATGCATCCACTGTGGGTAACTCTAATCAGGATCGGATATCAGCGCCTTATTTCTTTTGCGTCCTCGGGATAGGTGTGTCCCTCGCCATTGAGTGAGTCAGGCTTTTGGACAATTCTCTCTGGTTACTAGTAGTCTCTTAGGTAGATAACTTAACTTACGCTTTATGTCAGAGACGTTGGTCGAAGATTCCGGCACCGATATTCACTTGAGCCCATCTCTAGGTAACGGTCAATCCGTTCGTTTTTCTTACAAGGTTTTTGGTGAAGCCGAATATGACTGTCATAATCCAGCTGAAGTGCGAATCGCACTGAGCTGCAAAACATAACAATGCTTGTTTGTTTGAATCCCAGTGAATAGTACCTTGTGCGCCGTTCTACTCAGTACGTCGGTTGCAGTCTCTCCAAAGCAAATCAGAAGAGCTTTGTAGAATCATCATACCGGCGTATCCTCCAACGGATGTTATAAAGAATGTGTCCTACGACGACCTTGTTGATTTTCTCGGGAAGATTAAACACTGACGTCACCATACTAGCCGGTGAGTTTAACACCCAGTGTGATCATCTCTCTCCCGATGAGAAGCCGCTGGGTGGATGTCTGATGTTTGGTCACTGTTCTTTGACATTGGTTAAAGACTACCGCAACTGTCTGAGTCTCACGCTCCCTGTATTTCAAGAACTTCCTTGCAACACAGGAAGGAGCACTATGTCATTTATAGACCGCTCGTGCATCCCAGCCATGAGCACAACCCAACCGTTTAACGGTCGATCACAGTTGTCGATACTTCGCAGCAGACTTGTTCATTTTGCCGCAACCCTCTGGATTTAGATCATACTGTTGCGCCTGACCGTTTCTTTCTATCTCAGACCTCGTACACTAGCGAATGCAAGGCAGTTAACTGGCACGGTGGATAAAATGTAACAAACGCCTACCAGGAAGCGGTAGTGAAGGAATTTTCCGGTTCGAGTCAAGTAAAGAAAACTGACCGAAACTGGCAGCAGATCGCAGCCGCTGTAATAACTTGCCGTGAAAAATTATGTTCCGACGAAGTTGTACATTTGCGACATCGGCTAACCATATGAACAAGCTCTGCTTGAGTTCACCTGGTTTTTGACCATGAGATTCACCGTAAATGATCTAAGCGCAAAGTAATGAAATGTTTACATAAAGATCGCGGACATCACTTGGTCGAACGAGCGGTGTTCATAGAACTGGTGATGAGTTCAAACAAGGGGGAAACCGGTCGTGGAGTTTCGGTTTGTGTATAAGAGACAGGGTTCATTGTGAAGACGGAGTGGACCTTTATTTCTGGAAATGGCAAGAACCTATTTTCCCTGATTAGTGTTTTTGCCGGCTGTCTAGTCGGTGTAAGTGAAGTTGTGTGAAGATGATGATTGGCTTATCGCTAGCTAGTCGCGCTGATTTGCCACATGGGCTGAACACTGAGAAACATGCCCGCTGTTCTCAGCCGGACCATACAAGCTACGGGACCCGAGCGATCACCTACCGCGTTTCACACTATTATTGGCCAGAAGCAGAACTGTCCTTGCGGCTTAGTTTATTGAAGCGTAACGTCGCTCCTGGACGAGGTTTCCCCTTTCTTATTCCCAAGGATGACGAGAAGAGGTTGATATCAAAACGGACAAAACCTCTCAGACGGTCTGAGGAACCGGGGGAGTACAACAACTGTACATCCCGTTTTCAAGAAGAGGAACCGAGAATTGTGACAACCCCAAGGGCATCAGCCTAAGGTCTGTTACGCCCAGGTTACTCAATGACTTTATATTAAGTCGTCTCACCAGGCCCGATTAAAGTCGTACGTGTGAAGACCAGACAAGGTTTCAATTTGGTTGAGGGTGCCTTGATCACAGTTCCACCTTGCAGCAGATCTCAAACACTGGCATTCATTCGAAGGTCAGACGATAATGCTTTTTTCGGACCTGAAGACTACCTTCGATCTGGTTGCTCGTGACCATTTTTGTGACTACCTTCTTCGGAAGGCAGTTCCAAAGAATCCGTGTGTCTCAATATTTTTGCCTGCACTTTATACAACCAGGTTTTGACTTCGTGGACAACTGTATTGGATGATCCACGTTTTCAGTGATGTTCGTTAACTGCGCCTATCTCCGCTGTCCTGTTCAATTTATTCCTGGACGATTTTCCGTGGAGTGAACTGGCAAAATCCAATGATCTTTGTGTTGGTTTTCTTCCGGGCACTAGATAAACCGAGGTGAAGTTTGAAGGTGACATTTTCCCACTCATTCCCCCCTTCTGAAGTGGTGCAGGCCATGGTGAACAAAGCGAGTGAACGTGCTGGTTTTTATGGAATGCGCTTCGCACCTTTGAAGTGCTGGTTCGAGACTGGGACACTCCTACTCTTAGGTTCTTTATTGCGGACAATCTGACCGGGACTGTGAACATTCTCACGTGCTTGAGCGACACTATTTCGCCAGCCCGTACTATTACCGATGTATTATCAGCAACAGTGGTACAGGTATATGTTGCCTTTACTACCACGCGCCATTCGTGAACTCCGAAATACACGTGTAGTGGCCTAATCATCCAATGATAAAAATGACTAAAGATGATAACACCAAGAAGGGTTGTAACGGTAATGGATAGGCTCCAAAGGTAAGCGTACAAACAAAACAGAAGACGTATCGGTAAAAAGGAACGACTCACTGATAAGTCGAGGTCCGCTGAGTTGAATAGACCACCACAAGAAGGAAAGACAGCGCCAGGGTGAAGTTCGGAAAACGACCGACGGATAATTCCACACGCGGCGTGGGATGACGAACGTTGAGCGTCGACGGATTAGCCAACACGCGGAGCTAAAATATTTCAACGTGCAACTGCTTTACCAGCTCGAAATCCGCACAAAAATGGAGAAGACAGAGACGGTGCGCGGTAACTCCCGTTTATTCGTGTTGACGATTCAATTCAAAAGTGAGTTGATGATTTCAAACAAGTGTACAGATGAGGTTAACAAAACGGTATATACAGAAATGTACAAAATGAATTAAGAAATATAACTGTGAATTGTAGACATTATACATGTGGTTGTTCGTTGTGTTCTGCTATATGACTCGCATACGTGGACTGTTCGCGATGAAGATGTCGACAGATTTGCTGTGTTCGACCATTGTTATTTTCGCCAGCTAGCCCAAATCAAGTAGATTGATCTCACGAGCAATACGACTTTACTTAACATAATGTACTGAGACCGCCAACATTTGCGTTTGTGTTGGTCAATGAATAATATGGTCAGGAAATTCAAAGACTGGCTGTTTCGTTGAGTAATGTGGGTCAATTTCGTCCGTCCAGTTAAAGCCTGCGTGGTTATTCAGATCGCTGGTTGGAAAGGCTATCCGAGATAACAACGTTGCGCGTTCAGTAACGTGCCGGCACATATACCAGTTTTAATCCTTCCGCCTAGCTTTCTTAGATCAGTTAGTTCCTGGCCTAGTAAAATTTTATCTCAGGTTATTTCACGTCACTACTTTTATGGACGGCATCCTGGCTACAATACCTTCCAGTCAGGTCTGTGGCTGCTGTGAATGAACAAATAATTGGGCGGGATCTGTTACGACCCCCTGATAGAGAAAGACAAGAACAAACACAAAGACCACGAGCAGTATCTCTATCACGAACGAACGCAACGATATTGCCAAATTGCACGAAAACCAGAGCACAAATATCGGAACCCAACTCTCGCAACTTAGATCCCCCAACAAGTAAGGAAAAAGACGGCCTTCAAACGAGCTTTATTTGCTGCTCAGCCAGAAGGCAAAATACCGATTTACAACGTCTGTATTTATAGGTTTCGGGTGACCTTGCGCCTAGGCCACCCAACGGACCAATCAGAGCTGAGCGTAGCTTCTCGGACGTTCGAGAATTCTGGCGGGCGTTCAAATTCTCCAAAAATGGAAAATCCATTTTTCTCGGCAAATATGGCGAATTTTTGGGAAAAAGTGCCTTTTCCCAACAGCACTCCGTTCGGTCAGGTTCAAACTGTTAAGTCTCTATGTTTCGCCCGAACTTCTTCAAGCTCGTCGTGATATTCCGTTTATCAACGGGTATAATTAGGCGCACAGTTCCACTCGCTTTGAACTTCGAAAGCAACTACAAGGCCATGTGAGTCTCTTTGAACGCAACACGTTGTCGAGATGGAACTAGCCACTACTAATGAGGGCTCTCGCCAGCTTTGCCTCTCATCCAAGAAACGGGTAGCAGGAAGCAGGATGTGAACGAGGCAATCCGCAAGATCTACCGCGAGGCTGTTCGTCAACCGCAACGACGCTTAGGATGCTGGACTGAATATTTCAAACATCGGTTCGCTGGCCACCCATGTCAATGATTACACTTCCGAGCCGTGTCTGTGTTCACTGGTCTGTCGACGCCTTTCCGCCATCGGACACGAAAATCCTATTTCGAATCACGTTTCTGAAGCGCCACAAGGCACCTGGTTTTCTCCCCACCTGTTTTGCTCTTTTTGCATACGAAGTTCCAGCCGGAATTAAGGAGCTGACGGTTTTCACCCAGAAACTCTGGAGCAGTGGTTTGAATAAAACCACTCCCATTTTCGGCTAGGACTCGCACTCCATGTGCGAATCACTGAGGAATTGGTCTATTTCCTATTTCATCGAAGTTACTTGCAACCATCCTAATTCACAGACTAAGCGAAACGCGCGAAGAACATATCCTTCCGGAGAAGGCTGAGTTTCATCCTGGTCGTGGCTGCACTGATCAAATCTTCGAGCCCCACCAGATGCTCAAGATCCGCCATTTGTTCAACAGTCTAACAGTTGTTGTTCATGTGAACATCACAGTGCTTTGGATCCAGTCGATGGAATTGCCCTCTGGGACCGTCTATTTAGGAAGAGTATGTGTGAGAACCACGTGAACATTCTGAAGGCAAATCATTGACAGACTTCGGGCCGGGTCGGGCTTATGGCATCATATCCACGAACTTCAGCATCACAAATGGGTTACTACAAAGTTCTCCAGTCTCCCTCTTCCTATTCAACCTTGCAGTAGACGAGATCCTAGAGTGTGCCCTGACAGACTACAGATGTGATGGTGCGAAACTGCTCCCAGGAATTCGGCTTTGGGTCATAGAACATGCAGACGACATCGCCCTAACGGGCGAGGGCTCACATGGAGCCCGGAACATCTTGAACGGAATGGAGGATTCAGTTCGTCAATGTGGTATGACCTTCACACCTGCCAAGTGCACAGATGCTGTTGTAAAATTAGTAGGACTTCGCGGCGGCCATCACCCTTGGTGATAATTTGGAAGTGGTGGAGAGTTTTGCGTACCTTGAGAGCTCTGCCAGCGTTGATGGAATGTCTCATGAGATCAAAAATCGCATAGCTATATATCGGATGGCGTTTAGCAAATTACGCAATCTCTTTCTGTGAAAGTCCTTGTGACCCTTTTGTACGCCTGCGAAAGCTGGCCCATCCGCACGGGAGATGTTTACAGCGTGTCTGTTTTTGATTTTCGGTGTCTCCGCGGCACTGGAGGCGTGTAGTAAGGACACGGTATCGATAGTGACGAAGTTCGCCTACATGTTTCCCGGACGAAGAGACTCTGTCGATCCCTGAGAGTGCCAACTCACAGCCTGCCTCACCGCACTTTGTTTGTAAGTGTTGGAATAGACTGGAAGCGGCAGCCTGGTAACGACCGTACGACTCGGGTTTGGGGTGTACAGGCATCCACTGTGTTCATCATCATCATCATCATCATAGACAGCAATACATCAGTGGTTCACACTGATGCTTAACTGCCACACAACCACGAAGGGAAAAAAACCTATATAGGAAGAGGAAAAGAAATAGAGGGAGAGAAAGCGAACCTGACTACTAAAAATAGCTACGTCTATATCCAAACATACAACATCAAGGCGCCTACACCTTGCAAACAAACAACCGAGCTGTAAGTGAAAGTAAGGCGTCATCAGCAAGACAGCTTCCTTACGGCTTTCACTGCCCCGCGTCATTAAGTGCACTCACTTCACAGACAACTCGGACAAACAACAACATTCACGCCACTGAGCTCGATTAGCCGCCATCTCACCTAACGTCTCAAGCCACCGACTCTGTGAGTCGCGAGGGCCCCAGCCCGGGAGACGAACCCGACCTACAGTGACCAACCCCTTCGTGAACGATTTCATTTGTCTACGCCAGGTCATCATCTGTCCACCTCGCACCTTGCGCCAGTCGGCCGCAGCGTCGGCAAACAGTGCTCGGTGTGGCAAACGACTAGCTGGA